>CAUYLG010067905.1:0-158769 GCA_963573385.1 Cacajao melanocephalus
AACCACCCTGGGCAAAAATTTGTTAAATCCGAAACAAAAAAAAAAAAAAAAAAAAAAGAGAGAGAAATAAAGACATAGAAAATGGAGACTTTCTACAAACCACAGTGCTTCAAAAAAAAAATTAATTAATAAAAAAAGAAAATGGAGACTTTCATTCAATATCATTAATAACCAATGAGTAGGAACTATTAAACTCAGCAATGTATTAGACAGCAAGTGGGGCAAGACAAGGAAGTAAACGGCACACTATTCTTACCTTCCAAGAGTTTCCAATCTAATTAGAAACGAATATTACAATGTTAGATTATAATAATTATAAAAATAAATATAGGAGCTCACAGGGTTCAGAGATCTGTGATCTAGAGTTACTATAGGAAGCCTCTAGGTTCTAACTTGGGTTAAGGCTTGAAACCTACATTGAATTTGAATCTATCCAGTTTAAACATTCATGCAAATACTGTGTCCAAAGTAGCATAAATATTGATAACACCAAAAATGAAACCCAGATTTATTTGTTCTCTATTTAGTCCTTTCCCTACCTACTTTTTAGAGCAGAAAGAAAATCCTTGCTTGAGATAGCAAATAAATGGTCAAATCTACATTTGGGAAGGCCATTGGAATTTAAACTTGTCAAAATTTGTGCTTGTAATCTGTTTAGCTGGCAGCCAGTAAAAGCTGTTACAATTCTTTTTGAATTGAATTTTCTTTTGCATTGTTTTAAGTTCAGCTCAAGCTCAAGTGACAGCGTCTCTTTGTCTTTAAAAAAAAAAAAGTGCTGGCAAGATAGGAAGACTGGAATGTAACCAGATAAGCCGTTTCCCTGTATACCTTTACCCTGAAGCAAGATGGTGGGCACTTTTGCGCATGCGCAGAAGCGACATTTCGGCGCGGTTTTCCGTCGCGTCGGAACTCGTTCCAGGGGGGGATTGGCTGTGTAGCGGCGAGGGCGGAACCGGAAGTTCATGTGTTGTGGGGTTCAGCTGCTTCATTTCTGTTGTTTTTCCTGTGCTTAAGTTCTCGCTATAGGTGGTGCCTTTGCCGACGTTGCGATGGGGGAAGCAGAGAAGTTTCACTACATCTACAGTTGTGACCTGGATATCAACGTCCAGCTTAAGATGTAAGATAACTCTCGGGACAGGGAGTGGGATTTCTGGAGCGTAGGCACGTAGAGGCAACGGCCTGTTGGGAGTGAAAGGGAGAAAGGAGGTGACTGGTCTCCAGGACCAGACTGGGGCCGACCGCGGGACAGCTGTAGCCAGGGAGCCACGGGAGAGTGAATCGTGGAGAGAGACTCTGTGGGAGAAAAATTGAATACGTGGTCTCTGTCAGAAGCTCAACGGTAGGAGTAGCCCTTAAGTTCCACAGTATTTTACAGTCTTTGAAGCTTTTTGCTGTGCAGTCGTTTGAGAGTTTATTAGAGTCTTATTTTGCAAATTAAGAAATCAAGTCTCATCCTAAATAAGAAGACGGTCTTTATTTTAGAACGGGGCTTGTAGGGTGGAATGAAGGCTTCAGAAATTATGGAGAGGTAGACACAGGCAGACGCAATAGTTGAGAATAAGATGAGCACATGGTGTAGTATTAGCAGCATGGGAGGTGATAGAGGCCTAGGTTGAACTTTTGAGTAGTATGGCAGTATTTAGGCAGGGAAGGAAATTGGGAGTAAGTAGAAGATGAGGGTGCCAGTTGCAAAAATACCAAGAAGATAGGAGAAGAGAGTCTGTGCAAGAAAACTTTGGGGCACCATTATGTCCTTTTTAAGGTGGTAGTATAGAAGTGTTGTCAAAGCTACCACAGATTATTGACCACAGCATCATCTATAATTAATAAACATTTCTTATATATATTCAGTCAATATTCAACAAATGTGTGTCAGTCAAAGGCCTGCAGTAAGTGATAGGTAAGTTTTCTCAGTTCTCAGATGTACCTTTGAATGATCGTTTTATTTTATTTTCAGAAGTCGCTTATTCGCAGACAAATCCTTTACTTTTTAGTTTGTGGTGATGGTGGTAAAAGTAGTAAGTCAACAACCACCCTGTACCTTTGTATGATACTTTATACACCCATTTAAAGTATTTTCTGTAGCATGCACCACTAGTAGTTTATACAGGATCAGTATTGATAAAGGGCTTTCCTTCAGGCTTGATGCTTAGTATTTCTTGGATATATGGATGCATTTTTTGAAATGTTTGAACATTAAAAATAAAGAAAAACCAAAAAACCGGTCCTCTTTTTTGGAGACAAGTTCTCGCTCTGTTGCCCAGGCTGGAATGCAGTGGCATGATCTCAGTGCACTGCTACCTCTGCCTCCTGGGCTCAGGCAGTCCTCCCACCTCAGCCTCTCTAGTAGCTGTGACTACAGGTGCACACAGCCATGCCTGGTTAATTTAGTAGAGACAGGGTTTTATCATGTTGGCTAGGCTGATCTTAAACTCCTGGCCACAAGTAATCCACCTGCCTCGGCCTCTCAAAGTGTTGGGATTGCAGGCATGAGCCACTGTGCCCAGATGGTCCATTATTAACATACAGATACATTCAGTATTTTGATCCAAAGATAAAGCATAAAGCAGAGGTTTGGCTCTATGGTTTCTGAGACTGCCACGTTTGGGTTTTTGTGGGGGTAGCGGGACAGAAAGTATCAATGTAGAATCATATAATCAAAAATAGTAAATTTTTTATTCTATTTATTCTCCTAGGCCTTTTATTCTTTTATTTATTTCTTTTTATTTATTTATTTATTTATTTATTTATTTTTTTGAGAGGGAGTTTCTCTCTGTTGACCAAGCTGTGGTGCAGTGGCACGATCTTGGTTCACTGCAACCTCCCGGCTCACTGCAGCCTCTGCCTCCCGGGTTCAAGCGATTCTCTTGCCTCAGTTTCCTGAGTAGCTGGAAAATCCTTTCTATTTTGGTGCAAAGTCTTCTAAGTGGGTCTTCTTGCTTTCAGTTCCACCTCTCCAGTATGTGCTTAACACTGCTTCCGAAAGTATCACAAATACAAATCTGATAATGTTACTCTCTCACTTCAGATAATTTCATTAACAGATTTTTAAATGTTCATTTTGACCAGGCACTGTACTGAATTTGGTGGCTACTTAGTTTCATCGTTTAGCCCCTATTTTTCATTTTCATCTGTAGCTTCTTCTCTATGTGAGCTTTACGCTTTTGCTATACCAAACAACTTTCATGTCTCCAGACATACTATCTTGCCTGTTTGCCTTTGTATATGCTGTTCTTTCCTTTTGGGATGACTTTTTGCCTGTTTTGCTTTAACTCTCATGCATTGTTCAGGATCGTTTCAGACATCTATCTGGGATACTAAGTCCCTTCCACATGCCAGGCTAAGTACTCTTGAGACTCTGATTTATCTTTCTATAATGGGAAGACCATTGGCTTTGGCCTCCCTGCCCTAGTGTTTATTCTCAGCTCTGTTACTTACTTTGTGACTTTGGATAATGAGTTTAATCTATAAGTCTCTGTTTCCTCATTTACAAAATGAGAATATGGTGACAATTATGTGAGAAAGAATATATAAAATGCCTGGGACAGTATCTGATGTAATCCTGACGTGTAATAAATGTTCCTACCTCTGTGATAGTATCCTGTACATACCTTTTATTAATTTTTTAAAAGAAATGATCAGATAATGCATATGCTTAGTAAAAAAAAATGTAAAGAGTAGAATGAAAACATGCAGTTAAAAGGAAATTTTTCTTCCCAGAACTAATGACTTAGTATTTTCTTGTAATACTGTGTTGTTTATCTTTTATTCTGCGCTTCTATGCCTACTGTAAGTAAATGTTTCCTGAAAGAATAGATGAATAAGTTGTCAACTTGAAATAAAGAAAGTGAAACCAAGGCTTAGAAAGCTGGTGACTTCCAGAGGGTGGATTAAGGGTTAGTGGCAGGGTTTAAAATTCAGAAGTATAAAATAGAAAAAGGTGTTGATGAAGATAGGACAGATAGTAGGTATGTTAGGATTTTAAGAAACCCTTATCTTATATAAAAGTAACATTAATTTACTATAGAGGAAAATGTTGTTTAGGTAGCAAAAAATTGCCTTGACACAAAGGTAAACTGTTTTTAGTACTTATGCATATATGTACATGCTTTAAAAATTCATATCTAGAACATTGTTACTCTTGTGCTTTCAGAGGAAGCTTGGAAGGGAAGAGAGAACAAAAGAGCTATAAAGCTGTCCTAGAAGACCCAATGTTGAAGTTTTCAGGACTATACCAAGAGACGTGCTCTGACCTTTATGTTACTTGTCAAGTTTTTGCAGAAGGGAAACCTCTGGCCTTGCCAGTGAGAACATCCTACAAGGCATTTAGTACAAGATGGAAGTAAGTTGTTCTGTGGCATATGATATGTTCCAGACTGTTCTTACCTTTCTTTATGGATGTGGCAAGTATAATTTAGTAGGATTATGGAGGAATTTCTGAATCCTATATGCATTAATCAAATAATTTAGAAACATACTCAGATAAAGTATTATGCATATAGTATTATAACTGCAATTGAAATGGAAATTGATTTATATTTGTATTTAGCATATTGAAATTTTGATAAGTACTTGACTGATTTACATGACCAAAACCAAAAACACATCTGTGGCATTTTAAAATTCTTTACCATCCTGTGCTCTTGAACATATAAATACTTCTGGATAGTTTGAAATATTGTCCAACCTGATGTTTAGCGCTCAGATCTTTAGAGACATCTATTGTCATCTGTTCAGTAAAGTTTTTATTATTATTTTACATATGAAACTAATTTATTTAGATTCATGGTTTATTCAGCATGGTGCACTAGCAAAACATTGTCAAGATGCAGGGTAAATATAATGAACATGAAGTTCCTGTTTTTTCAGAAGAGTATTGTGGATCCTTTAAACTTACTCTTGACACTTTTTATTTGACAGACTATATAGTGCAGTTCTGATGTTTGATCAGTGATTGTTATTCAGCACTCTGGTAGGCTCAGTATAGGATACACAGGCTGTATGCTTTTAAGGAAGGAGTATTCATGGAAGACAGGATGTGGCCACATGGACAGCCAGACTGTGCCATAGAGGGTTCAACCCTGTGTGTCCTAGGTGTTACCCAGTGTGGCTAGGAAGGGTTTTCAGAGAGCAGAAGCCTAAACTCTGATGATCTGGCCATATCAAAACCAACTATTTGAATGGTATAATTTCTTCAGTAGTTTTTTGTAGGGAGGTATCTGTATATCTGTATATCTATCTATATATGTGTGTATGTATAGATACGTATATATGTATATAGATATATGTGTATGTAGATATACACGCACAGGTAAAAAATATATCTATATATATTTAATACTTTTTAGCCTGGAAAATTTTAAACCTACACACATAGAATAATACAGTGAATGCTTAAGTTTCTGTTACGTACCTACTGTTAACTCATGGCCAATCTTGTATTCTCACCATTTTGAAACAAATCTCAAACATTATAATGTCTTAACTGCAAGCATTTCTGTATAACTGTTTTTAAAGCATAACTACAGTATTATCATCACACCTAGAACAGTGGACCAGAATTCTTTAATTATATCAGAGGTTCTTAAACTGGAATCAGGAAGTTTTTAAATCCCTGAAGGTGTATGCAGAATTTTGTGTCTTATATATTTTTCAGGGACAGAGCTCAAAGCTTTAATTAGATTTTCGAGGTCACCTATTACTCACAAACGAGTTATAACAAATTTAGGTCTAGAAGGTCAAAAATATTTTACTAAGGAAAAATGTATAGTGGTTCTGGTCTATGCCTTGACAAAAAAGGAAATTACAGCAAAAGCAAATTCTAAATTAGAGGAAGATTAAAGCTTTTCTGCTCCTTCCATTTGCCAACTCTTCTCTGCATTATTTTTTATATTATATATTTGCAAGAATGTAAAAACTCCCATGATTGACCTCTAAAAGTTTGAATTTTTAAAATTTGTAGTTTTTAAACTGAAAGTACTTAATAAGGAAAATACTCTAAAATTATTTAAAATGACTTTGAAATTAAAATGTCTAAGCTATGTAGAAAATAGATTTAGAAAAACACCTTATTTTGAGTGAAATACCATGAGAATAGGCTTTTTAAAAAAATATGGGCAGATCATCTGAGGTCAGGAGTTCGAGACCAGCCTGACCAACATGGTTAAACCTTGTCTTTACGAAAAATACAAAAATTAGCTGGACATGGTGGCGGGTGCCTGTAATCCCAGCTACATGGAAGGCTGAAGCAGGAGAATCACTGGAACCTAGGAGGGAGAGGTTGCAGTGAGCTGAGATTGAGCGACTGCACTCCAGCCTGGGCGACAGAGCGAGACTGTCTCAAAAACAACCACATCAACAACGAAACTCTTTAAGAGACTAAGAGAAAACATTTGCACATTTTATACATCTTGCTCTTTAGTATTCAAAAGTTGAATTTATTTATTTTATGTATTTTATTTTTTTAAAGATGGGGTTTCACCATGTTGGTCAGGCTGGTCTTGAACTCCCGACCTCAGGTGATTCGCCTGCCTTGGCCTCCAAAGTGCTTGGATTACAGGCGTGAGCCACCACGTCCGGCCCAAAAGTTGAATTTATTAGTAGTTTATCAAAACAAAAGTTGCCATCCTAAAATGAATGGAGGTAAAAACTTTAAATAGTCCTATTGTTTATAAGTATTTGCTTAAAAGAGATATTCTATAAACCTTGGAAAGAAGAAATTGGACCATAAAGGGATCTCTTGCTATCCAAATTTTTGCATTCCTTAGTTCAGATAGTATTTTAGGGGCAGTATGAGATTCCCAATTATTTAAATCTGTTTGTGAGTTGTGAGAGTTCTAATAATGAGGAACTCATCCCAAATTTATTCAAGTCTATCATATCATGTCCTATTCTGTCCTATACTAAGAGATCCCATGAGGGACACTTGTACTTTCTTTAATTACACTTAAGGTAAGTTCTCATTTTTAGGTGTATGTACTGCAAATTTTTAAATTTTTTCTTATGTGAATATTATTCTTTAGGGAAGTAGTTTACATTTTTAAGAACACTTGTATTCCACATTATTTCATAAAGGATTTGAAAGTGGCTTTAGAGAGACATATAATACAATCTAATTCAAAAATTACAAAGTTAGGATTCAGAAATACTTGGATCAGTTTGAGTGCTAGCACAATGGTATGTGTGATGGAGGTACATGGTGGGGATTGGATCATCCAGATTTAGGCTTTGCAATCTTGTCATGTTTTGATTGTTGCCAAATGAATGTAATCTTAAAGTTAATGAGGGTTAGGGGATGGGATATGGATGATGTGTGAAGAGGAAGAGAACAAAGCGGTGTCCAAAATATATACCTTTTTTGTGTCTGACTAGATTTTTTCTGTAAGTTCTAGAATATCTAGAACAGCTTTCAAACTTTTTAGCTGAAGGATCATTTTTTTTTCCAAAAGAACTCTTCTGCAGAAGCCTAGTATATAAAACTGATTAAGTGCAGTTGCTTTGATTTAAAGAGGTGGTGTTGCCTTGTGTTGGATAGCAAAAGGTTTGAGACAAATGATTAGTTGGTTATTGGTATTGTCTCCTAGTCATTAAAGGACAGAATACAGGATAAGAAATTTCACAATATTATCCAAACAAATAATTTTAGATATTATTGCTTATTGTTGTCTTTAGTTAACCTCCATGGTTTATTCCTTGGCAAAAGATGGCACTGCTTAGTGTTTTTCTTTTTAGCCTGCTCTACCATGTGGCTAGTAATTAAATAATTTCATTTAGTTGTTTGAGCCTATCTGTAGTAGATACTGGCTTTCTTAAGCGTGTGTGTTTTTTTTTTTTAATTTCGTAGAAGAAAAGGATTTAATAACTCTTTTTCTTGAAATTGATAGCCATCTCTATATGGTGTATATAAATGATTTTTTGTTTAAGTTTTTGGAAATTTTGTTAAATGTTTTAGCAATACAGATGTATTTATCATAGACTAGGATATGTCCCTTAGACAATAACTTTGAATGAACAGAATAATTTTGAGTAAACAGAGAAATAGAATTCTATGTGTCTGCTAGATATTAGTTTGTATATTGTCGACACAGTATTCTTTCAGAATTTAAAAGCCAGCTGCTCTTGAAGAGGATTGAAATTATCAAACGAATACAATGTGAAATTTAAATGTATAAGAATATTTACATAAATATATAGAGGGTTAAAAAAAAGCTGTGCTGTCATTATATTATCATTAACAAACATTTCTTAGTGAGAGAATACATATAGATGGGCTTTGAAGGCATGAGTCACTAATAGCTTAATATTATCAGTATTAATGAAATAATTTGAGGAACAAAAAATTCTCACATAGGAAGTAGTCACAAGTCTGCCTCGAGCAGTATGGTAACTTCATGTGATAAAGATATTTTCTACTTGGAGGTTTTGTTTTGGTTGTTTTTTTCCTGATTGATCATTCTCAGAAGTGCTTTTGAGTATGAGTAATTTTGATTATTTTATCTTCACAATGTAAAATTGGGTTTTGAAGAATGGTTAAAGAAAATCACAGTTTGTTTAAAAAGTTCTGACAGGTTGAAATGTTTTCCCAGGTTTTTTTTTTCACCATTGTATCCTCTGGTGTTTTGATGTCTGAGTTTCTTGATTTTTTTTTTTTTTTTGAGACTGTCTTGCTTATCCACTCAGGCTGGAGTGCAATGGTGCAATCTTGGCTCACTGCAACCTCCGCCTCCCGGGTTCAAGTGATTCTCCTGCCTCTGCCTCCAAAGTAGCTGGGACTACAGGTGTCTGCCACCAACCCCTGGCTAATTTTTGTATTTTTAGTAGAGACAGAGTTTAATTGTATTGACCAGGCTGGTCTTGAACTCCTGACCTCGTGATCTGCCCACCTAGGCCTCCCAAAGTGTTGGGATTACAGGCGTGAGCCACTGTACCCAGCTGATTTTCTTGATTAAAGGATTTAACAGCTGTTTTTCATGAGTTCTATTAAAACAATTATGTCTTCTATTATTTAAAATGGAAAGTTGTCTTTAGCAAAATTGAGGTGACTGCCATAATATCTTGTAGAGTATTAACTTAACACTTTGGAACCTTTTCCTCTGGCCAAAACTTTTTGTGTGGTTTGTTAATTTAAAAGAAAGATATATGTATATGTATTTATGTTGACTTTATTTCCATAGCTGGAATGAATGGCTAAAACTACCAGTAAAATACCCTGACCTGCCCAGGAATGCCCAAGTGGCCCTCACCATATGGGACGTGTATGGACCCGGAAAAGCAGTGCCTGTAGGAGGAACAACGGTTTCACTCTTTGGAAAATACGGGTAAGCATTGTATTGTTCTCACCTGCAGGAGTGTAGCAGCTTTCTGACCCTTTTCGTTTTCAAAATGAGGGATGGCTTTAATAGTTTATGCCCAGTCTCCAGTGAAAACCAGTTAGGTACGTATGATTTGACCATTCCTTACACTGAATTTAACATTTATTTCCTATAGGATATGCAGATAGATTAAGAAATACAGTTTATTTTGCTCTATTGTTGGTGATTGGCAATGCAATTTCTAGTAAAAAATAGAAGTCATTGGGAAATAGAACCTTGCTTTTAGGGAGAAATGACTTTGACATGTACTATAACTGCTTTGTTACAGGTTTTATCTGCTTTTTATAATACTGACAGAAAGGATGAAAAACAGGATTTAAAAAAGCTTTCATTTGCTAATGATGGTAATCATTGTGATAGAAAAGATAATTCAGGCTGGTTGCGGTGGCTCATGCCTATAATCAGAGCACTTTGGGAGGCCTAGGTGGGCGGATGGGAGTTTGAGACTAGCCTGGCCAACATGGTTAAACCCCCATCTCTACTAACACTACAAAAAAATTAGCCAGATGTGATGGTGCCCACCTGTAATCCTAGCTTCTCTGGAGGCTGAGGCTGGAGAATCTCTTGAACCTGAGAGGTGGAACTTGCAGTGAAACAAGAATGTGCCATTGCACTCCAGCCTGAGCGTCTGAGCGTGACCGTCTAAAAAAAAAAAAAAAAAAAAGAAAAGATTTTTTAGTTTTTCAAAAATTTACAAATACTAGATGTTTATTGTAAAAAAAAAAAATCCCATAATCCCCAAGGATATGTTCTCTACTTCCTTTTTGTCCTGGGACAGAGGGCTCAGTCTATCTTAAGAGAATTTGTAACATTCTATTATTATTCTGCATTTACTAATTGGAATTTTTCACTAAAGAACTTGGTCCTCATGTATTTAGTTAGTTCATATAGGAAAGGCAGGTAAATGCTGAACTTTCTTTCCCTTTACCAATTTTAAGACTAATGAGTTTGTGCCCTAGTAACTTGCAAAGGGGTGATTGATGGCATTTGCGCATTTGGTTTTTAAGTTTTGTCATGAACTTTTGGACTTAAACATTTTGAAGTATGTTTTTGTCCGCTGCTGTCTTCACTTTTTGGTCAGTAGGAGTCCCTTCAAGTGGACCCCATGCTCTTTTGACAGTACGCTAGTAGTGAGTGGTAGCTCCTTTGATTTCTGGTAGACAAGTTTTTCCAGGCTCATTTTCCAGGCCTGCTCCAAACCTGGAATCTCTGAAAGAAGTTCTGGTTCCTTTCATTATGAAGTGGTATAGATCTTAATCTGTCTGAATATTACAACTGTCTTAATTTTTGTCTGCTTTAAAGTTTAAAAATGTTACTTAATTTTTACATCATTAAGTATGAGGAGGAACATATTTTGGTGTGTTTGTTCACTGTTTGTGTTTATGTTTCCATGAATTGCTTTTTGATGTACTTTGTCCTTTTTTAGAAATTGAGATATAATTCACATACCATAAAATTCTTTGCTTTTTTTTTTTTTTTTGAATTGTCATTTTCTTATTGATATATAAGGAATCTTTGCAGGTTAGTGCTATTAGCCCTTTGTGGGTTATATTATAAATATTGCTTTTCCTGTTTCGTTTGTTCTTTTGAATTAGTATGTATTTGTTTGCTCTTCATGGATTTTGAATTATTATCTTGAATCTATCAGTTTTTAGTTTTTGGGTTGTGCATTTGATGTTTTAGAAAGTTCCCATATAAGATTCTTTAAAATGCTTTCTTCTGTTATGCTTTTATTCCTTTGCATTAAAATCTTTGATTCATCTAAAATTACTTTTGTGAGAGGAGTTATATATTGAGAATAACTTTTTAGAGAAAACAAAAATAAATGGTTTGTGTATTTGTCCCAACACTACTTATTAAATAAGCCATCTTACCCAGCTGTTTCAAAATAGCATCCTTATATACTCAATTCATCATGTGTTGAAGTCTAAGAGAGGCATTATAGTGTATAGTGCTACAGTGGTTAGGAAAGCAAGCTGTAGGTTATCTGGCTTTAAATCTTCGCTTCTTTGCTTAGTACCTGTGTATCCTTGGGCAAATTATTTAATCTTATGCCTCAGTGTCTTCATCTGTTGAATGAAAGAAACAATAGTGTCTACCTAATTGAGTAGTTTATGATTGTTACATTACTACATACATTTAATGGGCCTGATAAATATTATATCATATATTTATGAATTGAATAAATACCATAATGAGCTCAATGAGCTCGATAAATATTAGGTATCATTTCTGGGCTGTTTTGTCAGTTAGGATAGAATTATAAAATGTTTAAATATTAGATATAGATAATTTTTATTAGTCTTTCTTTTAAAATATTTCCAGGTTTGTTTTGGCAGATAAATTTTAATATTTTCTCAATTAAAAAATTCACTGTTATTTTGTTAGAAAATCTTATTGAATTATAAGTTAATTAAAGAGAGAATTCATGCCTTTATAATATTCAATTGTTTTATCCGGGAATAGAATGTGTCAGAAAGGCTTCTGAACTCATCAGTGAAATCTAGATGTAATCCCATTTGGAATAGCTTGGTTGCTTACTAATACCTAGGTATTTTAGTTTAATGTTGCTATTAAAGGGATATTTGTTATTAAAATCCATACAGGAAAAGTAATTTAGACATAGTCTGAAACACTATAATCTTCAATTTTAAAATATACTTTTTGATAAAATAGTATGTTACAGCAGAATGGGCATATTACTAAATCAGTATTGTTCCTTTTACAGTGTTTGCGCCTTACTTTACGAGGGAGGGGCTTGTTTGCAACAGAGAAGAAAAAAAATATATGCATCTCTTTTTAGTGGCTAAATGTTTTTGAGAAATAACCAGACATTCCTCTTGGTTTTTCCTCCCAGATTCATCACAAGTGGTTTACCTTCTGGAATATGAACTGGAGGTTCCCTCATAAAAACACCTGTGTTAGTATTCATGCATTTTAGATGACTTTAGGATCTAGTTTTAGGGGATTTTCTGACTATGATGTAGGTGTGGGACAATTGAAATTTCCACAGAATGGCAGTGAAATGACCTGCCTAAATCTAAATAAAGTCTCAGATTGATTTTTGGTACTGTTTTGTTTTGCTTTTGGCACATTTTTTAAAAAGAACTATGTTAAATCAGTAGTACTCAACCTGTGTTTAAGAATCATCTGGGAAGCCTATGAGAAAAACATCTTCCTGGGTTCTCACTAATTCAGTGTGTCTGTGGTGGGGCCCAAGAATCAGCATTTTAAACAAGCATCCTGAGTTATTCTGTGAAAGGGAGCCTATGTACCACATTTTGAGAAACATTGAATTGACCTTTGTGATATTAGTCTATTTATATAACTTATACGTGCGTTCATGCGTTCCTCTTTCTTTACTCTTTCCCTTGGTACCCTGCTTTATTTGTAATTCTGTGTATATCCCAGTGAAAGGAAAATTCCTTTACCTCCCATCCAAACCAAGCTGGCAGTGTGCCTAAAGACAAATCAGTAGCACTTGTTCTGCTTTAAAAAGTCATTAAACCCCAAGGATTTCCATAAAGGGAGCAGTAGCAATAAGTGAGTGATTACTTAAATTTGTTTTCTGCCATTAACTAAAATAGGACTTTGAATCTTGGAAAGTCATCTCTTTTTTCTTAACTCTAACTGGAAAATAGGTCATGCTACTCCTTCACATCCTGAACACATCAGATGCCCGATATAAATGAAACCTGTTAGAAGTGCTGGTTGTGTGAAATTATCTCACTTAGAGCTTGATTTCAACATCTTGAGTCATTTACTTATCACTTTTAGAATTCCATTCATATCAGGCCAGGTGACTCATGCCTGTAATTCTAGCACTTTGAGAGGCTGAGGCAGGCAGATCCATGAGGTCAGGAGTTCAAGACCAGCCTGGCCAACATGGTGAAACCCCCTCTCCATTAAAAATACAAAAATTAGCTGGGCATGGTGGTGTGTGCCTGTAATCCCAGCTACTTGGGAAGCTGAGGCAGGAGAATTGCTTGAATAGGGACCCAGGAGGTGGAGGCTACAGTGAGCCAAGATCATGTCACCATACTCCAGCCTTGCCTACAGAGCAGACTCTGTCTTCAAAAAAAAAAGAATTCCAGTCATATCTCTTTGCTAGGTATATCGTTCTTTTTTATTTGAGATGGAGTCTCACTCTGTCACCCAGGCTGGAGTGCCGTGGTGTGATCTCAGCTCACTGCAACCTCCACCTCCCAGGTTTAAGTGATTCTCCTGCCTCAGCCTCCCAAGAAGCTGGGATTACAGGTGCCTGCCACCACGCCCAGCTACTTTTTATATTTTTGAAAGAGGCAGGGTTTCACCACGTTAGCCAGTCTGGTATTGAACTCCTGACCTCAGGTGATCCACCTACCTCGGCCTCCCAAAGTGCTGGGTTTACAGGCATGAGCCACCATGCCTGGCCTGTGGTTCTTTACTTGATATTTTTATTTAACCCAGCTTACATTTTTTGAACTTCCACTTATTTTAAAAGAAAAACTTGATATCCCTGCTGTACATGGAAAACTAATATTAACATTAGTGGGTAATAGTAAGACTAAATATAATAACAACTATGCTATTAAATTTTGGAAATTGAAGCAAAAGAATACCTAATCAATACAAATGATATGAAATTTATTTGATTTGCAAAATATGCATACAATGTCTGCAAAAAAGTCCTTTAATTAGAATAGTTCTGTTTTCCATTGCCAGATATACATGGGATATTCAGCTCACTCTCAGCTTAAAAGGAGGATCAGTCTTTACGTCGTTTTCATTTTTAATCAGTTCAACTTCTATATGGTTGTAGGGCAGTTATCCGAACATAACTAACATAAGATTTTAATATAGGTCTAGATATTTTGAGGGGGTGGAGTTTAAAAAGACTTAATCACCAACTCCTATTCCCCCTGTGCTGGCGCTTGTACTGGCCTTCACCTCAGAAGGAATTCTGAGAAACCCTATGAAATTAAAACAGCTTTTTTTCTCTCTCCTTTTCCTGCAGCTTGCCCTGTGGGTAGGCCGCCTCACAGTGGAGAAAAGCCAGGCATTCCCCAGTCCTAAGCAGCTACCGGTCTTCTTGTACAGTTTTGGATTGTGAAAGATGATGTTCAGGATGTTCCTGGTGCTATTGCAGAGTGCTGACATCTCCTAGTGCTTTCCTGGTGCTATGGCAGAGCGCTGACATCTCCTTGTGCTTTCCTGGTGTACAGCAGAGTGCTAACATCTCCTAGTGCTTTCCTGGTGTACAGCAGAGTGCTGACATCTTGTGCTTTCCTGGTGCTGTGGCAGAGTGCTGACATCTCCTTGTGCTGCTGGCTCACAGCTACTTCCCTGCATGGTGCTACCATCCAGGGAGACAGGGCAATCTGAATATTCTGGGTTGTCTCAGCAGGGAGCACGTGCAGATTTTCTTCCACCTGTCCTCAAAAACCATGCTATATGCCACTACCATTCTCATGACTTAGGGAAACACTGCCTTAAACCATAGTTTCCTCAGATGTTTCTCTTTTTTGGGGCGGGTGGTGGGGGGGCTTTCTGGCAAAAACCGGAAAGCCTGCTAGACAAATTCTAAAAGAGCTGTAACACTCCTCACATGTTTCTTATGCAATGAAATAACACCAACTGTCCCTTGCCTTTTCCCCTAAAGGGTTGTGATATGTACTTAGTAGCTGTTAAAAGTGATCCTCAAGGGCCAGGCCAGGTAGATCATGCCTGTAATCCCAGCACTTTGGGAGGTTAAGGAAGGCAGATTGCCTAAGGTCAAGAGTTCAAGACCAGTCTGGCCAACATGGTGAAACCTTGTCTCTGCTGAAAATATAAAAAAAATTAGCTGGGTGTATTGGCATGCGCCTGGATTCCCAGCTACCGTGAGGCTGAGGCAGGGAAATTGCTTTAACCAGGGAGGTGGAGGTTGCAGTGAGATGAGATCGCGCCACTGCCCTCCAGCTTGGGTGACACATCAAGACTCCATCTCAAAAAAAAAAAATGATCCTCAAGACATCTAACATTGTAGTATTGGTAATCTTGTGACTCTCAGCTCTTGCTGTTTGCTAGTATCTGTTTTGTTTACTTGAGTCAGCGTGATGCAGAACTTCTTGGAGAATAGTCTGATTAACAGTTGAAAGACTGATTTGTTAGGGATAAGCCTAGAATAATTTATCGTCCTTAATTTGAAAGTCTAGCTTGTGAAATTTCTAAGTAGCTACAGAATGGATTGATAGGTTGAACTGGCAAAGAACCACAGGCAAGCTGCAGATTTCTCTTGCAGTTGTTTTTTTCTAAATGTGAATCCTGGAAGTCAAGGCAGTTGCTGCTGTAGTGGCTTGGCACTGCAAGTTGGCATATCAACAGCAGCTGCTGCTGGGGTCTCTGCTGGAGTAGGAAGGAGATCCTGCTGGGCTGTTTCTTCTGTCTTGCCTGTTTGGCTTAATTTCCCAAGTGGACACGATGCTCTGAGCATCTTCTGGCTTGCCACCTGGAGGCTATGTAACTCTTCTGCAAAGTTCCATTAGTGTCAGAAGAAAGTAATATGTTCACTTGCTCATTTGAGTCACTTGGCATCACCTGTACCCTCCACGTCCCCGATCCTTAAATCTCTTCTCCGGATCCATCCCAAGGCATCTAAATCATTTAGTAAACTGACTTCTTGCCAAATGTGCTTATTTTTGATTTAGTTAAGTTCAGCCAGCCAGAGTATTCACTGGGGGATGGGAAGGTAGAGAGAAGGAAGAAAAGCCTTCTGCTATTTCTGAAGGTACATTTAAGGATATTTATTTAAAGTGATATTATCATCTCACTATACATAGTTCCTTAGAGACTGCTCTAAGCAGGTCTGCTTAATGTTGAATCTATATCTCAGTTGAAAGAGAAAGAAAATTAACTTTATAAGAGTCATGTATATGTGTGGTTTTTGTCCTGTAACTTTCTTTTGATGTTTAACATGATAAATATTGAGAATTTTGATTCATCACAACCAGTCAGTGCATTTTGTGTGGGCCCATAAGGTCAGCTTTTGGAAATACAGTTACGAGAATTACCTGTTCTATTGCCAGCTTTAGAGACCTTATAACAGATGTGGTCCTTAATCTTATTGTGCTCGTGAGTTTGTAGCTATCTTTTATAGTTCCCAATCTAAATGTTTATGGCATCATTACTTACATACATTATATAATGTTTAGTGAAAGTCTTTATTACCTTAGGAAAATCTATGAAGAAATTTTTTATTAGCCAGAACGTTATAATAATGATTTGAAAAAATTTATGTTAACCTTCAGCAGTCAAGTCGATGATATTTTTTTTCTTTTGAGACAGGTTCTCAGTTTGTCACCCAGGCTGGGATACAGTGGTGCAAACATGGCTCACTATGGTAGCCTGGTCCTCCCAGGCTCAAGCGATCCACCTCAGCCCCTCAAAAACTACAGACATGTGCTACTGCACCCAGCTAATTTTAGCGTTTTTTTTTTTTTTTTTTTTTTTTTTTTTTTTTTTTTTTTTTTTTTTTTTTTTGGTGGAGGGACGGGGGAACGGGGTTGTGCCATGTTGCCCAGCCTGGTTTCAAATTCTTGAGCTCAAGCAGTCTGCCTGCCTCAGCCTCTCAAAGTGCTGGGATTACAGGTGTGAGCCACCATGCCTAAGCTGTACCTTATTTGTTTTTTTAAAGTATTAAATGTGAGAGTGTATGAAATGCTTTAGACTTGCCTTTTCACCTGCACATCCTAGTCTTTTTCTTTCTGTTGCAATTTCTGTAGTCTTTTTATTACTAAGAGTGGAAATAACTTTCTTATTGAGCTTTGAGTAGATGCTGTTTGAGTAGACTTTATGTTTGAAAGTTCTTGTTTGAAAATATTTTTAAAAAAGAAAACACATTAACAGGAGAACATCTTTAACCTCCCCATTAGAAAGAAACATGGAAACTTGGCAGCAGCAGAATTACAACGCATAGTTGTCTAAAGCTCTTTATGAGTTTGTTTCATCTTTATATCTTCTTGGTAGCTTTTTGAAGAAAACATGACAAACATTATATATTCTTTCACTGTGAAGCAGGACAACCAAGCTTAGATTAAATTCTGGCTATAAGCTAAATTTCTGATTTATAGACATGGGAAATGTTTTCATGTGAATCTACTATTGTATTCACTTTTAGAACATGCCTTTTATGGAAAAGAAAGAAAAAGCAATCTGTACAGGAAAAAGACTAGTAATAGCTAACATTTATTGAATACTTACAGTATGCCAGTCACTGTTCCAAGTACCTTTTACTTGTACTAATTTATTTGTTTTTTCCAATAACTTTGTGGGTTACAAGTCCTTTTATCCTATTGTATAAAAGAGGAAACTGAGGTACAGAGCGGTTAAGTAGTTTACCCAAGGTTATGTGGGTAATACACAGCTGTGATTCAAGTACAGGCAGTTTGACTGTATAGTCTTATATTGTCATTTAAAGAAAACAGGTATGTAATTTTTAAAGTTTTGATTTTAGTCATTGTAAATGTGACATTCTTCCATTGGATAGGAATTTGATCTCTGTTATTCCTTAGATCTTCACCAAAGTGATGAAATGTGTGTGCTCATTTCTAATCCTCTCTCCTTCCAGTTGTGTAGAAGTCTCTGTCATAGTTCTGACTGCTTGGAAGAGAAAAGAATGGCATGTGCAAAACAGTGTGACATGGATTTTAGTTGCTTGGTTAATTGCTTTACATTCCATTGGGGGCTAAAACTTGCCAGTGGAGATATATATTTCCGGGTGTAGAATTCTGTTTATTTTTAGGAATTTAAAATTTCCTGTAATGAACTGTATTAATTTACTTCTAACCTGAACGTTCTCTTTTTCCCTAGCATGTTTCGCCAAGGGATGCATGACTTGAAAGTCTGGCCTAATGTCGAAGCAGATGGATCAGAACCCACAAAAACTCCTGGCAGAACAAGTAGCACTGTCTCAGAAGATCAGATGAGCCGCCTTGCCAAGGTAAAAAAGTCATTTGGAGCAGGTGGAAAGCTCTGACTGATGTCTAGTGTGTATACCTCGACATTATGAATTCTATCAGATTTTTTAAAAATCTAAATTTAACTTTTAAATAATTGTTTTATTGAAATTTAATTCACATACCATAAAATTCATCCTTGGAAAGCATACGGTCTGATGGTTTAGTACATTTACAGAGTTGTATAATCATTACCACTATATAATTTTAGAATATTTTCATCACCCCTAAAAGAAACTGTGTGCCCTTAACAGTCATTCCCTATTTCCTCTTCCCCTGCAGTTAGTTCCAGGCAGCTGCTAATCTATTTACTGTCTCTATGTATTTGCCTGTTCTGGAAATTCATATAAATGGACTCATACAATATGTGACCTTATGTCTGGAAATCTGTCAGGTTTGAAAATGTGGGGCATTGGTAATACTTAAAAGATGACCACCCACTTTTTCTGGTGACATAGCCTTAAAGTTGCACATGTAACGTGCTAGAAAAGCTTATGCCGTTTGGAAGTGAAGATGACTTATACAATTAACTAGTATAAATTTCCTTCACATCCCCCACCCCTGCCTTTGTAAGCAGATGAAGTTATTACCTTTTTCTTTCAAAATCGTTTTAATCAGGTGTTTTCACTTAGAAATATAAAAACTAAACTATTCTGTGTATAAATTGCAATGCCGTCACTTATTTTGTGAACCTCCTTTCACAAAATACTGTGTTAGATACTGTTTAAAGATCCTTTTACAGTTATCTGGTTAAGACACTTTCTTGTAATTATTACATGTATTCTTCTTTTGTAGTCTTATTAGTAGAAGTGCCTCTTTAATGTCTGGAGGAAGTTTTGATGCTAAGCTTTTAACAGCTTTTTGCCTTTACCCACATATAGAAGAAGTCTTGAAGAATAAGTACTTGGTTGGCTAGGTTTTGTGCTTCAACATAGAATTTTTTTCAAGTTCATTTTGTCTTTTTGTATTGCTCTTTTAAGGAAGAATGATGTCCTAGCAACCTGATAACTGTATTGACCAGTATACTATTGTCTATGTCTCCCATCCATAATTAAATCAATAAAATTTAATATTCATTTTTTCTACTCATTCTGAGATTTTGTTTGCATTCTGACATGGGATATAATAAAGGTCTCAAGCTTTTCATATGTCTGCCTTTAAAACTTGATCTTAGTGATGGACTTTCATTTGAGCTACTCTCTGCCCCTTTTACAAACATTGAATAGTTAATATAAATTTTATTAGAATCAATTCATTTATAGCCTGTGGGTCACTATAATATGAAGAAGGTTAAATTTAAAAAGAATAAAGAATAATGTTTTTTTTTAAAAAAGAGCTCCTAAATTGTCTTTTAAGAGTAGCCATTATGATTGATATTGTAGGTGAAATTCTGTCTGACGGAGAACGGCCAGAGTCAAGAAATATAAAGCTTTATAGGTTGCACAATGTAACTGATATGTTTCTCTGTGAAACACATTATTTAGGCTTCTGTTCACAGATTTCTAATTTTTCTTTCCTAATTATTTTTGATGGAAGGTTTAAACAATAATTTTTGTAACAACTATGACATTTTTCAGTCATCAGTGTATGGAGTATAATCATGGGAATTAGTTCCAGTTGGACTTCTGGTTTTTTTAATGTAGCACATTAGTAGTACATATTTCTCATTCTAATCTTTTGAATTTTATGGTAGAAAAAAGATGTGACTTAATTATAATCACCTTTTTTATGATTGAAACAGTAATCCCAGTGCTTGTTCATATTTGTCTTTTAGTTGTTTGTGCACATGAGCAACTCTAGAAATGATGACTAAGCATGTGCAGAGCTAAATGAAGTGTAAGAAGGAAGCCTTGTTAATGTTTTTGTTAATTGGTAACAATCATTATTGCCAGTCTAAATTCTTTATATTAGAGTATGCCAAGTGGATCCTACTTTTTCAGGAGATAGTTACTAAAATTTGTGTGCTGTTTGTATTGCTCAGAATGGTTAACAGTTTTCAGATAAGTTTTTATTGGTTTGTAAATCTTTAAAATGGGAATAAAAATTAATGAGAGTAAGCATCTTACAGTCCTTCTGATAGTAATTGGAGCCTAGCTCTTTTCCACGTTCTTTTGTCCTTAATAGAATTGTATTTTTAACTTCTGAATGGCGTGGAGACATCAGAGCTTGCTGTGCTGTGACAGCTTGCATTAGTATTAAGTTATGTTCCCCAAAGACTAAACAGAAACCATCAAAATGAGTAATTACCTTTTTAACAAGGAGAAATCCATCCTGTTTGTAGCATTGTTAAGAAATTGTTCCTTCTTTGAAGGAAGCTCTTTTTATTTCTTGACATATTGAGTTAACTCGATATTCCCTTCTTCTTATAGCACTTGCTTGTAATTTTTCAGGTATCAGAATGGTTATATATCCCAGCTGTTATTGAAGAGAAATGTATTTTTAAAATGATATCTTAAGATTTGACAAAATTGGAAACTTGAGAAGAGCACTATACTATGAGTCAGAGTTTTGGCCATTCTATAAATGGGGGAAAATAATTTTTGAGTCTGAAAAATCAGGTGTTTAGAAAGGATTATTTTTATGGTCTCATGTGGCTCTTTATATTTAATTGATTCTAAAAGTACTGACATAGGAAATAATTGAGATTATCTACCTGGATTTCATAGTTATTACCTTAGTAGAGAATAAAATTGTGGTTATTAATTTTCAACTGTGAATGTATGGTTTTCATGTCATTCCTTTTTTTTCTGCAATATGTATGCCTAGGGTAAAGTGTTGCATAGGGCTTGCCTAAGGTGAATAATAGGGCTTTGCTCTTAATTTTGTAGTTTGATTAGTGCCTGCTTCTTAAATTTTTAGACAGATTTCCTGAAAAACAACTCTTTCCTCACCTAAAACATGGTCTTGCCTTATACTTGAGAAAATATATTTTGATACTTGTATGGTCTTAATTTACTCTCTTACCAGAGAATAAGAGAGTAAGTAAATTAAGTTAGTTAATTTACTAACTTACCAGAGAGAGTATACTTTGATACTTACATTCTTAACTTAAAATTATTTTTACTAAATTTATTATCATACATACATTCTTAACTTAAAATCATACTTAGATACTTCTTTTGTTCTTACAGTTGTGCCACAACAGTGTCTGCTATTTTTCTGATACTTTTCGCTCTTTTTCCGATTACACATTTTAAAAAGTTGTTGAGCTAGATTGTCACTCTCTCAAAACATTTTGAAATTGTATTAGGTATAATAAACTTTTAAACATGGGAAAGAATTTGTATGCTCCCTGTTTCCATTTTCATACAGAAGGAACAAAGATGGTAGATGTAATGCTTGTATTTTTCACAGTACCATTTTAAGGAAAGATATTAGTATTCAAATAGATGAGGGTTAAGTAGTTAAAATCAAATGGTTTATTTCTTATTGCACTTTTATTTTCCATCCAGTGAATTTATTATGATTGTTTCTAATTGTTGAGAAGACAGTTGGCTTAAGACTAAAAAGGTATGCATAAATCTTAATAATAGCAAAGCATGATTACTATGCATGGTACCCATGAGCCTAAAGAAATAGCATAGTGACAGTTTTTAAGCTGCAGTATAAGAAAGTTTACACACTTACAGAACTACTTCAGTCTTGGTTGCCTAGGGATAATGGACAAGAGGACTGTAAAATGAAGATTAACTATTTAATGGCTTGTGAAAAGATGGTGTTAGATAATTATTAAGCAAATAACTTCCACTACAAGCTGAACTTAACCTTCTGATTTATTGCTCACCTGTTAAAGTTGAATTCTGACTATGGTATGGATAGCTGAAGTTTAAAAGCCTGCATTTCAAGTTTGACAATATTTAGAAGTCCAGTCCTTTCAGAATGAGTTTAGTGGAATTAACCTCTTTAATGATTTTATGTGATTTTGCAAACACGCCTAGTTTTGTGTTGAGGAAAAATGAGTATGAGAAAAGGAAACAAAACTATTTTCTTCAGTTTAAGTCTTATTTTTTATAACTTGAATTTCTTAGACTTCTAGTAGGGAATAGAAAGAAATGAATATATTTAAATATACTGTCACACCCTGCTCCCTGCCCCATTCTCTTCTTTTTCCCATTTCTAAGTTTCCCTAATTAATTTTTAGTAATACAGTGTCTTTCCGTTTGAACTGATTTACAAAAATAATGAAAGACCAGACTTATGGAGCATTTATTAAACTTTCATTGTCCATGACCTAGGCTTTTAGTGGTTGTGGGCCTTACTTGAACAAATTTACCCATTGTTCCCATCTGCTTTGTTTTTTACCTTGTCATATTATAAGAGTTTTATAACTAGAATGCATATCCACCTGGGGTTTTGGATGTGACTACCAAGCTTTAGTGTTTGATTTATATTTGAATCCATATCTTTAGACATGAAAGTTTAGTGCAAAAGCGTGCTTCTTCACTGTCTCCTTTTCATTTGAGCAGCTCTGCTTGATGCCTTTGGAATGTGCTTTAGTTTTGTCAGTTTGATTAAGAGGAGGCAAAGAAAAAGTAACTACTAGATGAAAAATGCTTTGTGATAGGTATGGGATTGTTGTTGAGTAGAGTATAGAGATGAACACTGCTTCAGGGAAGATATGGTAAGATGTGGTGGTGTTTTAGGTGGAATCATAGAGTGCCTGTGTGGAGTCACTGTGGGACCAGGGTCCAGATCTCAAGTTTATTGCAATAGGAGCTGAATTTTTAAAGTTCATTTAGAAATTGTTTCTTGAGAATAGGTTTATGCCAACCACTTCAAAGAGTCATTTATAATCTGGAGCTGCAGTGTCTAATATGACAGCCACAGGTCACATGTAGCAATTTAGATTTAGGTTAATAAAAATTAAATAACATTAAAAATTCAGTTGCTCTTCATTTTAACCACATTTCAAGTGCTCAGTCGCCCCTTGTGTCTAGAAGATAATCTATGGGACAGTGCAGATGTGTAATGTTTCCATTATTACCAAAAGTTCTACTGACAGCACTGATCTAAAGTGACAATTTACAAATTTGTAGTGGGTGAGTTTGTCTTTCTGGTAGCCATATTACTTGTTCCTACTATCCAGGACACCATATTTCAAGATACTTTGGAAACTTAATTAGTCTTCATGATATTGTTGATTTCTTAATGCACCATGAAGAAGCTGGAAAGGTTTCTGTGATATTTTTCTCAGTTTTGGGAAATGTAAAGGTCTTTATCTCATAGTATCCTTTTAATTTAAAATTACTTGAGTATGCTGGTTGTACTGCATCTTTTGAATAAACATTGACAAATTATCACAATCACAAAATAATCCTTGAAAATCGAGATTAAGATAGCAATAACTTTTCTGGTCACATAATTAATTTTCTAAAGTGGGATTGAAGTAGTTTGACTCACTATAATATTTACCCTTCAAAGAAGATAGTTTTCATTAATCCTTTGCATCAAATGGATACTTGCCCTGAACCACTGATTAGAGGAGCTCTCTGAGATTTCAGTTTTATGTACATGTACAAGTCTCTTTATCTCCACCATTGTCAAAGGCAGACTTCTAAATGTGGAAGACCAAAAATAAAAGTGTATTACGAAGTTCCTGATTATTGTCATTATTGTTCGTGTTATTATGACTGATAATAGTAACTACATTTATAATCACCTTGCATGTGTAAAGTGCTTTAATATCAACAAAACTCTTAGCATAGATTGCAAACTGAAATAGAGACGGGATTAAGATCAGGGCTTTAGAGACCATTTTTTATTCAAATCCCAGCTGTGATCTTGAACTAGCTATTTAACCTTTACTAAGTCATGAAATCCTCTTCTGTAAAATAGGAATAGTAATATCGTTTTTAGAGATTATCATGAAGACTAAGTGTAAATGATAAAATATTTAAAGGATTTAGTATACTGCCCAGCAAATACCGAGCAATAATAAGTGTTAGCTGTTATTACTTTTTTTTACTTGCTTTTATTTGATTCTACAAGTGTAGGATCGGGACTTAAACACTGCATTGTTTTTAAATTCATGAAAAGATGGAAGCTTAGAGAAGTTAAGCTATTTATTTATGGTTACATATTTGATAACTTGCAGAACCAGCACCTAAAATCAGGTCTTTAAATTCTTTATGTAAATCTCTTTCCAAAATAAGTATCAGTGACGTATGCTTAAGATTTAAGGATTGAGAAGAATGTGTTTGCATGAAGAATATATTGTTCTTTTTTAGAAGATTAAAATTGAAAATAGGAGAAAAGGTAGAAAGAATATGAAGCAGTGTCTACACTGCAGGTCCTCAAGTATGGCATAAAAGATGATGTCCATTAAGTCTGAAAACAGTGACCTGCCTATGCTAAGCACCCATTGCATATTTGTGCTCTGAAGGAATTGGATTTATAAATGATACATGGCTTCAGTTGTTACCAATACATACATTAAAAGCAATTAAAAAACAGCAGATCTTAAGATTTATTTCATCATAGTCAGTGCAACCTCAAAGGACAAAGGCTTAGAAGGAAAGGAAACATTACTGAAAAAGGTGTTTGCTGTTCAAAGAAACTATTAATAGGATAGGAACCTCAGCGTACAAACATATGAGAGAACCCTTTAGTATATATGCAAGAGACATACAACCGATGCTGCAGAATTGCGGAAACGTTTGAGAGCCATGAGAGGAAGTAGAGATAGATAGAGATATAAAAGCATTGACAAATTATCACAATCACAAAATAATCCTTGAAAATCAAGGATTATATGTATAGTGGTATAGTGTTTTTTTTTTTTTTTTTTTTTTTTTTTAGATACAGTCTTGCTCTGTCTCCCAGGCTGGAGTGCAGTGGCACAGTCTTGGCTCACTGCAACCTCCACCTCCTGGGTTCAAGCAGTTCTCTGCCTCAGCCTCCCAATTAGGTGGGATTACAGGTATGTGCCACCACACCTGGGTAATTTTTGTACTCTTAGTAGAGACAGGGTTTCACCATGTTGGCCAGGCTGGTCTCGAACTCCTGACCTCAAGTGATCTGCCCACCTTGGCCTCCCAAAGTGTTGGGATTACAGGCATGAGCCACCGTTCTTGGCCTGGAAATGGCTATTTTCTTTTATGTGATCACAAAATATGATGAAGCTGGAAAGTCAGTAATGATGGTAACAAAGTCTCATTCATTCAGCCCAGGCTTTTGTCAGATTATTGACTTGATCACAAGATTATTTTTCAGAAGGATGAGGAAAAAAGGACACTGCTTCTTTAGGCCATTTGTTTTTGAGACAGGGTCTTGCCATTTTGCCCAGGCTGTAGTGCAGTGGCACATTCACAGCTCACTGCAGCCTCAATCTCCCAGGCTCAAGTGATCCTTCCACGTGGGAGCTGGGACTACGGGTATGCACCACTATGTTTGAATAGTTGTTTTTTGTTTTTTTTTTTTTTTTTTTTTTTTTTATATATATAGATGGTGTAACACTAGGTTGCCCAGGCTGGTCTCAAACTCCTAGGTTCAAGTAATCTCCCAAACTACTGGGATTACAGGCATGAGCCACCATGCTGGACCTCTAGGCTAATTTAAACCACTATAAAAGAAGTGAGTAATGAAAAGGGAGTAGCAGGAACTTTGGACAAAACTAAAGATGTCACATTATACTTTGGGATTGCAATTATAATCAAGGGTTATGAAAATGGACCAAGTTAGGGACATGCCAGTTCTCACAAAGCTTGAGAAAGGGAAGATATTCCATTGATTTGAGACCTTAAAAAGGAAGATAACCCAAAAAGACCATTGATTCTCAACGGGGCAATTTGACATGGACTTAAGGCCTTGGGTTGACATTTGAAAGGAAAAATCCCTGAAGATTATATATATATATATTTTGTTTGTTTGTTTGTTTGTTTATTTTGATGCATTAAAGCACATTGAAGAAGTAGGTCTGTGTTAGACATCAAATTGATTTAGTTGAGTTTAATCTTCATCAAAGTGCTCTTCAGACTAAGGGAGTTAACCAAATTAGCTAAGTAGCAACTGAAACCCATGATTGTTGAGAAGGGGTAGCAAAAAGGCACTTATTGATTTATTCAATTTTCCTAGTCCTGGAAAGTTAACTATCAGGGTTTTACATTATATATTTAAAATTTTTGTTTTTATCATAGAAAATTCAAACAGAAACATGTAATAGATGTCCATGTATTCACTATCAGGATTGAATATATAACATTTTGCCTTGTTTCACATTAAAAAAGATTTAAGAATCATGTAAGGAGTTTTCTCATTCTTTTATTTTGTAATTTATTTTTTGAAAGAAGAAACAATTTTTTTATATTTATCCTTTTTAATCTATATGGCTCATGTGCTTCCATTTAAACTGCTGTATTCCAATGTGTGAGTAAATCAGTTTGTTTATTTTTTCAACCTCAACTTTTTGCTGTTTTTCATGGGTATAGTGTTTTAATAGAAACTGTTGATTCTGGAACAGTGTTTAATAGAAACAGTAGTAGAATCATCCTTGACTTGTTTCTGAGTTTAATGAGAGGGCTTCTTACATATAACTCTTTGGTAAGATGTTGGCTATTCTTGGTATATTTATTTTATCAGGTTAAAAAAAAGTCTTCAGTGGCCAGATGCAGAGGCTCGTGACTGTAATCCCAGCACTTTCAGAGGCCGAGGCTGGAGGATTGCTTGAGCCCAGGAGTTCGAGACCAACTTGTGCAACATGGCATGACCCCATCTCTACAAAAAATTAAAAAAAAAAATTAGCTGGGAAAGGTAGCACATGCCTGTAGTCCTAGGTACTCTGGAGGCTGAGGTGGGAGGACTGCTGGAACCCGAGTGTGAAACTGTAGTGATCCTGGGCTAGGGAGTAAGACCTCATATCAAAAAAAAAGTCTTCTGTTAGTTTTTTAAAAGTTTACATGATGAATGAATATTGAAGCTTACCCCCTAAAAAGGAAAAAATTAGGATTCTTTTGGTCTTACCTTGTTTCTCTTTTCATTTTACATGTCGAGAGTTAATAGCTAGGCAAAGTGGTATGCACCTATAGTTTCAGCTACTCAGCTACATGGGAGGCTGAGGCAGGAGGATTGTTTGAGCCCAGGAGTTCAAAACCAGGCTGAGTAACATAAGAGACCCAGTCCCTTTAAAAAAAAAAAAAGTTTACCTAGCAGATCTAAGGCAGCTGTCTTTAGAGGGGCCTACTTGCAGGGTTGGCCCTTGGCTGATGTCCAAGAACAGAGCTGAAACAATTCCTAACTAATACAGATATTTCACTGTGTCTAGACTATTTCTACAATGTGATTCATGGTGAGCACCTGCTTTCTTTCTGGAAGTCTAAAATTTTGATAATTGCAAGGCAGAGATTGCCTTTGTGACGAACTCACAATAAAATCCCTAAACTCTCATTCTAAATGGGCTTTTTAAAGCTGCATTTTTCCCACTAGAGATGATACTTGCATGTTATCTCTGAAAGACTTAAGATCAGCTAATGTTTTGGGTTTTAGATATATGATTTAAGAAGTGATTTTTATTATAAACTAGACATCAGTTGTTGTTACAAATCCTATAATGGGTTATCATATTGATGATTTATATGAATTTCTAAATCTGTACCCATGTAATGGTATTTTGTAGTTAGATTCTGGAGAAATGGGAAACATGAAAGTATCAAGGGAGGAGGTGTTTTGAAAAATGAAAGCATTACATTGTATTTTATGCTTTTAAGATTAGTAGAACTGTCATAACTGATGAAAGATTTAAATAGTAATGAGAAACATTATAACTAGGGTTGAAGACTGGCAGTCAAGGTTCCTGAGTTACAGCTCTCACTAATGGTGGCTTATTAAATAACTAGCTGTTTCTGTATTTCTGTATTTTTTTTTTTTTAAATAGAGACGGGGGTCTCTCCATGTTAGTCAGTCTGGTCTCGAACTCCTGACTTCATGTGATCAACCCACCTCAACCTCCCAAAGTACAGGGATTATAGGCTTGAGCCACCGCGCCCTCTGGATATTTTTTATTGTTAAAATGTGGTCAGGTCTCCGTTATCTCTGCTAATTATAGGAATCATAATAATGCCATTATTATTAATGTTTTTAGCTATTCTGAAAAGGAAAATTAACCTCAGAGACTATTTTGTTTATAAATTATAGCAAGTTGATTAAGTGTACTTCTGGATTCTGAATATAGTTCTGCCTTGAATAAATTATGTGAAATAATGTTCGTGAATAAACTGACATTCTGAATCAAATTAGTTTAACAGAATAAATTGTTTAGAAGGACCTATTAGTGATCTTTTCACCTTATTATTGTTATGTAATTTATTATTTTTAGAATGTAACACTTAAGTTTCTAAAATTGCTTTCAATTGATTATATAAGTTACCCCTTTTTTGGGAAGTTGGTATTCTTTATAAGAAATATCTGTACTTGGTGAAGTCTTTACTTAGTTAGGCATATCACATAAAGAAAGTGTTCTTTCTCCATAGCTCAGTCACTTAATGATTTAGGGTATAGTTAAAGTAGCTTGATAATCTTGAGTTTTCTACCTTCTAGTCAACTGCCGTTAGTTGTGATGTCAACAGTACATGCAGAGCAGTGTTAGACTAGGTATAATAATTGAGGAGGGTGAATCTATCATCCATAATGATGTGACCATTACCCCATGTAGGTAAGTGAATATACAAAATATATACGGTGTTCTGTTAATATGTGTTTATGTTACATTTACTTTTTATCCACAATATAAAACAATTCACTTTGGGAGGCTGAGTGGGGAGGATCACTTGTGCTCAGGAGTTTGAAACCAGCATGGGCAACATGATGACACCTTGTCTCTATAAATAAAAAAACAAGCAAAAAACAATTGAGATTTGACCATCTGTAATAATGACTATAGTAAAAATAATTTCATTTTCTCAAAAAACAGTAATAGCACCCTTATTTATTTATTGTGTCTGAAATGTACTTTAATCACTAGGAGCAAAACAAAACTTCCGTCTTTTAAATATATATATTTTAGAAGAAGAAAAATGGTGTCCAAAAGAGTTGAAGAATACATTTGTTACTTTACAAATGAAAATACAGGATCCTGGCTATACCATTTGGGTTGGGCAGGAGAGTCTTACATTGTTTTATTTCCTTCCTTAAATGTTTTCTAAATGACAGTAATAACAGAATTATGATAAATGCTGAAATTATTCAAGGATATCAGATTTATTTAAATGTTATCATTGACATCACTGAATATTCCTCTTAGCTATAGGTTTTTGTGTAAATATCTAATACAGCTTTTATAAGCATAGCTTATTGCTTTGATTCTGTGTTACCATTGAATTATGTTATAACAAGGGTTTGGTAATATCTTGTAAATTTATTCCTAATGCGACATGGGGATTTATTAATCACTTTGGTTTGCTTACTGCTAAGACTGTCAAAACTTTTAGATTTGTCTAGAAACCAAAGATAGCAAGTAGACTAAATTAGTTTTTGCCAGTGTAAAATTGAGCCCTAAAACAGTGTTGATTTATGTTCTGTAAATCTATTTTCTGTCTTTACAGTTATAGTTTTTGCCAGAAAAATAGTAATACATTTTAAAAACTAGATTTATCTTCAAGGAGTTTAACTAAATGAAACTTTTATGAAGCAAACACTACTCTTCCTGAATGATAAGATTTACATGTACAGTTTGAAAGTAAAATTGAAGATTTGTGACCAAGACTTCATTAATCAGGAGGAGAGAAGAAACTTCTGTTCTTGCCAAGAATTAAATACATAGGCATGTGCAAACTCTCTTACATGCGTAACACGATTCTTTTTCTAATCTCAGTAGTTCAAATAAATTATTATATACAACTGCAGTTTGTCTGAAATTATAAATTACTGCATAGCTTATATTTGATTTGAAATGCTTGTCTTTTTTTTTTGAAGAATACTTTTTAGTAATAGAAATCTAGTGTACCATGCAATTATATTAGCAGACAAATAATGATATTCTGTCCAAGTATTTATTAGTTTAGCTCAGTTCTATTTTAGGCTCAGAGAGGAGTTAGAGTTAAAAGAGTTGAACTATGGCCTTTAACTTGAGGGAGTTTAGAGGACCGAGATGTGAGGTAGTTGACAAAATGCAACCCCATATAATCATATAAAGGGTTATTGGAAAAACAGTCCTGTCTATAGTAGTAGCAGACATTATTAAACACTTATTGAAAAATGGTTACATCTTCTAATTTATATGGTTTTGTAGTTGGATCTAGTTGAAAGGCCCTTGGAAGAAAATGAGAGAGCAATCATGTTTATATTTGGTTTTTATTTCAGGTGGTTAAGTTAAATTAATGAGACAGGGCTTTATTTTTTGAGCTTTTGTTATGAAGTAAAATTGCTTTATTTAGCATTATCTTTATAAATGCTAATCTTTAGTGGTTTTCCCAACAGAGACTTCCCCAAAATTAATGTTTCTTAAATCACTTTAGCTTTTAAATGACTTTTAGTTTTTCTTACTACAAAGATAATACACATCTTCTACAGTGGTACAATATTGTTAAAGCACAAAGAAGACAATGAAAGTCACCCCAACCTACCTACCACCCAAAGATAATCAGCACTAGCACTCTAGTTTATATGCTTTCAGTAAATTAATAAATGTATGTGTATTATAGATGAACATGTGTACATTTATTTTAAAATTAGAATCATATTATATATGTGTGTTTAACTGAATCTTGCTTTTACAGTTAATGGTGTCTCAAAATTGTTCCAGGTCATTTAAGATACTTCTACCACATGATTTGTAAAGGGTGGAGGGTTTTGCATAGTGTGAATATGTCATAATTGATTTCAGCAGCCCTCTATGGCTGGATACTAAAAATGTTTGAAGTTCTTGGTTCATTTTCTATTGATTTGAAATGAAAGTGAGGATATTTTTAAAGTTGTTTTTAAGACAACTTATTTGATTTGCTCATATCCTGTATTTCCAAGTTATCAGTCTTAAGGTATGATAGACATGATGGAAGTTGGTTATTTAATAGCCAGCAAGTTATATATATTTGTATTGAGAGTGTATAAAGATTAGGGAAAATTGACCAATGGCAGGAATCTTTTTTTTTTTTCTCTCTAGCTTCCTTTTGATTGTCACTTCTACCTCTTTCTGTGAAGCCCCAAAGCTCTTGGGCAGAATGTCAGAGTACACTTGCATTTGTTTTCCATTATGTCTGTAACCTTTCACATAGAATGCCTTTCAATAAGTATAAATAGACATTGAATAAATAAATGCTAGCTTCTATTGACCATGCATTGCTTTAGCACTCAAGAAGCTTGTTTGTCTAGTAAAGCAGAGAAAAATACAGAGCAATGAACTCTTGAGTTCTCATGATCATGGAAGTCTATCTATTTACAAGGATCACTATCTGCTTTGAAATTTGTTTTCCTTGCTGATCTTATTCTTACACAGTGCAGCAAGTTGGCTTACTTTTGGCTGTGTCCTTGATACTTTTATTAAACACCTACTAATCTGAGACATGTTCCTCAAACACGTATTTTTGTTCTTCCATTAAATCTGACAATACATGATTAGTACTCCAAGAAGTTTCTTGGGTGTGTTGTTATTTGGTTCTCGTGGATTCTTTTATTTAAATAGCTTTTAAAACTCCTTGCTGTTTAATTCTTGGAGAAGTTAGGACTAAATGATGCCATTTTTTTTTTCTGTGACAGTGGACTTCTCTTCCATACCCTTTGTGACTTCTTGTGAATTCTGTAAGAGACCTGTTTTCCTTTAAAAAGAGAGAATGACTATTTTTTTTCCTATTTCTTGACCTATCCCGTTCCTAGAATGGGTATCCTAGTGAGGATTATTTCTTCACGAGCAATTGAAGCAGATTGTCCTACTTTTGTCCTGCCGCTTAATGGAATGCAGATTTTCCATTTGGAAAGATCTAGGTCACTGACATTTCAGACCCAAAATGAAATATAAATTGTTATGCCACCTGTGTTTTAAAGTTCATTTTTGGTCTTTAGTATCTATAGAAGTTCCTGGATTGGTGATAACTAGAAGTTGCTTTGGACTGATGAAAACCACTCAAGTATGTCTACATTGTTGTCAGTACCTATAAGAGATGAAGTGACATAGAATCTTTGTGGGCTAATTAGAATAGCTGTTACAACTTACATAGTGCTTTGTACTTTTAAAAAATTAAGAATTTAAAAAATATAGTTATTAATAATTACTAATTATTTCACCCACATTGAGCAGTAAAGGTAAATGACTTAATGGTTTGAAGAACCAGAAGAAACTGTTAGCTGGAGTTTAGTGAGTTCGTTGGAGAGTTGAAGATTATTCTGAAGAGGAAGGTAGGGATGGATCATTTAGCAATTGCGATAGCTAGTTCTAGACCTTTTCTGCTGCCTGAAGTCCAGCCAAGAGCTGAGTTTGTCATCTTTAACTCTACCCACCTGCTCCCTTGCAATGGAACAGTCAGTTGTATTATGTGCTTGAACTCTGATAAGTAAGCGCTGTGCTAGTCTCTTAGGATGGCCCTCAATGAAATCTGCCTTCTCATAGTCACACTCTTGCACATTATGTCTGTATTACCCTGTATTCCACACTATATCTGTATTACCCCGTTTAAACTGATACAGGGCACCAGAAGTGATGTTGTGTTTGTTCAGGCAAAACAGTGTGACAGCTTGTTTCTTGACATGTTGGGAACATTAAGCTATCATGTAAGAAGTGCAGCTATTCTCTTGGAGTGACCATGTTGAAAAACCACTGAGAGAGGGAGCCCCACTGAGAATACATGGGGAAAGAGAGGCCCTTCAATCCTAATATCCCAGCTAAGCCCACCCTTTATAACCAGTGTGTTAAAAACATGTGAATAGAGCCAGCTTGGATGTTCCGGCTCCAGCCACTAAATGCATGCAATATTATGACTAGTGATGAGTGAGACCAAAAGAAAAAATTTAATTGTCCCTCAAGATGATTTTGCCAAAAAAAAAAGAAGAGAAACAATAAAATGAATGTTGTTTTAAACCACTAAGTTTTAGGGTGGTTTGTTATGTAGTAATAGGTAAATAGGACAGGCAGCTAGGAGACATTTTGAATGGTAACTGTTTGATTTTGTGGAAATTATAAAGTTAGCTCAAAGAAATACACAGAATTTTTGCTGTCAATTTCAAAGGTGTAGGAGACAGACGTGCAAACAGTTGCCATAGCATAAATGGTACCTTTAATTTTGCAATTGCTTTTGCACTCAACAGTCTTTCCTATGAAGGCATACAGATTTTCTTATTCTTTTTGATTATAGTATTTCATAGTGAATATGTACCCTAGTTTATTTAACAGTTCCCACTATTGATGGACATTTTCATTCTTTTGGATCTAATTTTTCTGTATTGCAAATAATGGTGCACAAATATGAATTTCTGTAGGATAATTTAAACTTGTTTCCATAATGAGTGTACCAATTTTAGTACTGCCATGCTGTCCATACATTCTTTAGTAGCTCTTGTACAATTGAGATAGGTCATATTTAGCATTCAAATAGGAAAGCTACTCATATGCTATATGGGAGGTAATATATATTAGCAGCAAACAAATTTGAGAGCTAGTGAAAATGGCTTTAGAACATTTCTAATTTGTTTGGATGGTTTTACTAAAGGAGGAAAAAAGTCCCTACCACATTCTCCCACATGTAAATTTACCGTTGCCAGTTCTTTGCTCATAGAAAATTAGGAATGGATCAACTATTTTATCATAAATACAAAACTAGTATTCAACAAATGACAGAAATGAGTTTCACTTAAAACTCTTAGTACATCAGTAGAGACAGGATAGCAAAGACTGGTTGTAGGAGTATAGGCTTTAGAGTCATAGAGACCAGGGTTTAAATCCTAGCCTGGCCACCTCATAGTAGTAGTTGATAGTCATCTGCAAATTGGGGTCAAAATTGTCTATGAAATAGAGTGGTTATAGAAAGTGCCTATAATTTGGCATGTAAATAAATGTTATTTTTTTCTCCATTCCTCTAGGAAGTGTATAAACTCTTGTTACTACTTTTTATTGTTACTTTGTTCATGTAAGCAAAGGATGTAAAATGACCTCTTATATTTTCTTTTATTTTGAAAACCAATTTGGAGCATATTGTAGAGTGAGAATAGAAGCTTCTAATAACTGCATGAAATAATACCACCTGTTACATTTTGCATCTATTATTTTATTTGAATTTTGGGAGTAAGAATAGAAGTTAATACTTTAATTTTATTGATGTGGGTTCAGAAAGGATGTAGTTTGGAAATTGAGTATTAAGGTTGGAGCTCTGGTCTTTTGGCTCCTACCCTCACAGTCTTTTCTGTAGGTCACATTGCCTGATCTTCTTTTGGTTTCCTTGTGACCATTTCCATGTTGCTAGCATATTTGTCTATTATTCCACCAGAACCAATAAAATACTTAGTTCCTGCTTCTTGTAATCATTCTAAGCACTTATTAATAACTTGTTATACATTTTCATATAGAAATTACTTCAGGTAAAAGGGAATCATTATTGGAAGAAAGCTAAATTGATAATTACTTTTTTTATTACAAAGAATTTCAGACTTTTTGTATGACATTCGTATTTTTATTTCTGAAATAGTGTGACCACCTAGTTGTGATGAGAGTTGAGGAAGAGAATGAAGATTGATTGTGAAGATTTTTAGTTCTGGAAGAGAGATAAAATTGGTGGCAGTATTTGCTGTCCTTATAGGAATGCTGTCATGATATGGAAAATGAAGCAGAAGAAACTGATATAGATAAGCTACTGCATAAAGCTTTGATGTCCAGTTTCGCTTTATACTGTCGATTTGTTTAGAAGGAATGAGAAGGGTGTTGATTTTGAACATTACAAAAAGTATGGTACTAAAAATTAAAACCTCAAAACATGGTTCCAATTTGAGGACTTTGGAACTTACCTGCAATTCTGTATGGATTTGAAGAGTCAATGAATTATTATTTAATTCATGAAACTAAGGGTAGATTGGTACGTAAGACCTCACAGGACTCTACCAACTGCTACTCTAGAAAGTTGAAGTCTTTTATCACTGTTTCCTAAAATTAAAGCATACATGCATATGTGTGAGCTTAAACCTTAGAATATTAAATGTATAAACCCAGAAAAATGCCTTATTACCTATAACTGTCATTTTTCATGTTGTTTAGATACATTGAAAGATGGGAAGAAAAGAGAAAGAGAAAAAGTAGTTTATTTCCCATTCATGAAACTATTATTATAATTCCATCCCTTTGTAATAGTTAAAATATAAGAAATATAGAACCCGGAGATAATTTCAGGAACAACTTCATTATTCTTTAACATGTCAAAATATGGCAAATTGTGGACCTTTTTAAAAAAATTTGTTCTTCTTTAAAAAAAAATACTTTGCCTCTTGACAAGTTTCTTAGTTGCATATGGTTTCTAATGTGTTTAGGAAAGTATCATATGTGAAGCTGACACTGCCCTTCTGACATTCTTGGTCCTTCTTTCTACTAGATCTGTATTAAAATTTTTGTCATCGTATTTATTCTGCAGCTCACCAAAGCTCATCGACAAGGACACATGGTGAAAGTAGATTGGCTGGACAGATTGACATTTAGAGAAATAGAAATGATAAATGAGGTGGGTTTTATCCCTCTTTTTTACTTTAAAATATTTTCTATAAATTTTTACATTAATAATTTTTTGATAAGAATTGTTTATTGTTAGATATCTCACAAATGTAGGATTATCAGGGTTAACCCCTGTAGCTGGGAATTTCTATTCTAATAACTGGAAAATTTGGGATATCTGCCTTCCCTGTATTTTAACATAATGTCAAACCATGAAGTAGGCAGTAGATAATCTAAGATGTTCTAAATATCATGTGAATGAAGCCTCTGCAGGCTTAATGCCTCAGTGGTGTGTTCTTTGTCATATCACCTCATGTTCAAGTCAGTGTTAGATAAATCTTCCAACACACAGTGCTAACTTTTCACTTCAGTTACCATAAATAATTTCGGCAAGTTTTCTCTTCAATTAATTTATTGCTTCTCTATGTACTACATATAGGACTCTGCACCCTCTGTAAAATTACATGATATGAGTGATTTTTTTCTTGACCTTGTATATGAGCCAGTGTGTAAGTTTAAATAAAGATGGCTTCAATGAGAGTCCTGCCAAAAGTTATAACCAGAAAAGTTTCCTTTTTTGTATATTTGCTCTAAAATACCAGGTGTTAGGCCCAATATTCCACACCTAGAGAACAGAAATAATAATTATATTAATCAAATTAGGAGACAAGAGCATCAGTTTGTGATTTGTCTAATTTATAATGACCATAAGGCACAACTTATTTAATTTGTATTCTCCAAATAATTTTTAGCAGGTAGAGAGAAGTTTTTAATTTTACTGTCAACTATTATAAAAATTAGATTTTAATATTATTCTTTTTTTAAATGAAGGTAGTGATGTTTAACAACATTTACATTCAATTGTAGTTTTTGGTATCTTTTCTAAATTTATTTATAATACATTCTTATATGCTTAAACTGGAAGAAAGGCTTACTTTTTGATTTTTGTAATAGTCACATTTCAAAAAGTGATTACTCATAATACTAATATTTTTCTCTTCTTAAACTTATATATCGCTGGGTGTAGAAAATGTGTTAGAGTTTACTTTGCCCAGGCTTTTTCATATTTTAATTTCTTTAAAAGAAATTACCGTTACCATTACCACACCCGTACCATTACCACAATAGACTATAATATGTTCACAAAGCCGAAGAATTTAAGTAACCTCCTCAGACCTTTATTATTTATTTATTTATTTTTGAGACAAGGTCTGGCTCTGTCACCCAGGCTGGAGTGCACTGGTATGCTCACTGCAGCCTCCTTCTGGACTCAGGTGGTCCTCCTGCCTCAGCTTCCCAAGTTGCTAGAACTACAGGCCTGGCTAATATTTTTAAAGTTTTTTGTAGAGTCAGGGTCTGGCTGTGTTGCCCAGGATAGTCTGAAGTTCCTGGCTTCAAGCAGTCCTCCCAACTCTGCCTCCCAAAGTGTTAGGATTACAGGTGTGAGCCACCATGCCTGGCACCGTCACCTGTTAGATCTAAAGCCATTTATAAAGTCGTTTTTGGTCAAGGCTCGTTACCCCTTAAGACTTCATTGTATTTTCACTTCATCGTCACCCTAGTATAGTCATGTGCCTTATCACGTCTTTTTGATCAACCACAGATCACATGTACAATAGTGGTTCCATAAGATTATAGTACCTTATTTTTCCTGTACCTTTTCTCTTAGATATGTTTAGATAGACAGATACTTACTATTGTGTTACACTTGCCCGCAGTATTCAGTACAGTAACCTGCAATACGGGTTTGTACCCTAGGGGTAATAGGCCATACCATATAACCTAGGTGTGCAGTAGGCTATACCATCTAGTTCTGTGTTTATATATCCTATGATGTTCACATGACTAAATTGCCTAGTGATGCATTCCTCAGAATGTGTACCTATTGTTAAGTGACATATGACCATGTTTGCTTTTTTTTTTTTAAGGTGACACAATTATATAAAGAACTTGTTTTTTTAACGTTGGGACAAGAAGTAATTATTCCACAGTATATTTAAAGTGTGGATAAAAATCTACAAATGACAAATCATTTTAAGAACATTTAAAAATTATGAAAAACTTGTAAAGGCTATACTTAGTAAACTCAAATGGCCTCTGTTCTTTGGTTGCACCTTTTTTATTTTACTTTTGATTTTTGTTAAACATATTGATTTCTATATTTGTTTAGTTATATAGGTTAAGGATGAACTTTGCTTAAAATTGTTAGAAAGACAAACCATTCTTTTTATTTTTGAAATAAAATAGTTCTCATGCACATATGTGCAAAATACCTTCAAGATTATAAAATCCAAACTACTGAATAAACCAAAAGTGTTAAATTTGAGAAAGCAACTGTAAGTGCATAGTAGACACTACTAAATAAACAGTAGTGTTGTCTATAATAAAATGATAGTGCTGAGTAAACACTACATGTATATAATAAAAATTTGTTATATTTTGACTTGGATTTGATAGATACATGTATTACTGAATTAGGAAAAATAATACATACTGATCCCTTAAGAGAATGTTGAAAATAATCATTTTTCATGAAAATCATTTTTTCCTTTTTCAGAGTGAAAAACGAAGTTCTAATTTCATGTACCTGATGGTTGAGTTTCGATGTGTCAAGTGTGATGATAAGGAATATGGTATTGTTTATTATGAAAAGGTATTTGCCTTGGAACTATTTTTGGTCTCTAAAGTAGAGGGGAGGGGAAACATTAAAAAAAATTAGTGTTTTTCCTGATGGGATGAATTATCTGGTTGCAGGGTAGCAGCAGACAGCTGTCAGCAGCAGCTGTTTATGTATACACAAATCAAATCATATAGCTACAATAAGATTACAAAAGCCGATCACTCATGTAATGCATTTCTGGGTCACAGAATTTGATAAGTATGCAAGTGATTAAAAACTTTGTGATTAATTGTTCTGCAAATTGGCAAGTAGGACACTAAGTATTGGCTTTATTTACTCTTAATATTTGTTTAAAGAATGAAAAGAGGAAATTATATTTTTAAGTGGTAGGCTGTTTATTGAAAGTTAAGAGTCTGTTATTTGAGTGCATATGTAATGTCTGTATGTGGCCCTCACTTAAGTATACTTATGAAATACTTCAGAAATGTCTATTTATTTGTACAATATATGCCAAATTAAGACAACAGGTTTACCATCAGACTGAGTTATAACAAATACGCAGTTATAGATTTGCTCTATTCTGCCCATTATGCTAAAGAAAGTAGTTCTGTGTTTAGTATGTACCTACCTGAAAGTGTCTTCCTTTAAGTACTACAGAAATAAAATTATGCAGGCCAGGTGTTGTGGCTCATGCCTTTAATCCCAGCACTTTGGTTGGCCATGTGGGAAGATTTGTTTAGCCCAGGAGTTTGAGATCCACCTGGGCAACATTGCGAGACTCCATGTTTATTTAAAATGAGTATAAAAAATTAAAAAATTGTATGCATAGTTTGAAACCACATAAATCAAGTGTCTTCTATTATTGTGTTAATAGTTGACAGATGTTTAAATCAGCGTAAATGATGACAGACTTGGTACATAACATAGTAGTAGATTAGTATTTCTTGTAGCGTATGACCAAGCTTAATATGCAGTGTCTTTGTTCATTAGAAGCAGTCCTTTGAAATTAGATTTACACTTTACTGTTGTTTATTAAAGCTATAGCAAGTGATTTTAAAAACATATATACTTTTATAAATTACTGTTTGGAAGGTTTCATAATGAAGGTTTGAGTTTTTACAGTTTATTTATGATCCTTTTTCAATTTACTGTTCGTATTTTTGTCTTTAGTTTAAATTCCTTTCACGTTAGTGAAAGAATAGAAAATGTTAACTTGTTTCTGCCATTTATTTTATAAATGGTACTCCTTGGATAGATTCTTTAACATTGTTTATTAATTTATTAGAAAAAAATACATCAAAAAAGGAAAGTGTGAGTGAAACTGTTCTGTCACCAGTGCATTTTAATAAAAGTATATTTTACATTTTATACTGCATGTCATTTCATAAAAAGCAGTATTTTCTGCCCATTTAGAGTTTATATTGCAAAAACATGCTAATGGAGATGGTACTTTGAAACATTGGAGATGTGAAGGATCTTTTGAAAGACAGCTTTGATAGCAGATGAAATAATAACAGAATAGAAATTAGAAGAATTTCAAGTATTTTTGAAAAGCTTCTTGACCCCTTTCTACTGCTTCCTGAAAATTGTTCATAAATTAATGCCTTTCTACACACCCTGTCATATTTCCACTTAGTGTAAAGATTGCTGGGCCAGTGTATTGAATCTAATGGAAATAGACTTTCTTGTCACCTGTCTTTTGTGACAGATAGCCTTAGTGAAGATTACTTGTCACAGTCTGGCTGATAAATGTGTTTTCTGGTGTTATGACTGAGAACAAGCCGGTTAAACAATGGCTGTGGGAATTTGTGGTTTTCTGTAAGACTCAATTACTGAAGTAAAGTCACAGTGCTTCCCCGCTTTCAGTCTTTCCTGAGTTAGTTGCCCATATTTAAAATTAAAAACACGCTAGCATTTGGAAATTGACAGAAAAGCTTGATGCTAGATATACAATCATGAGAAAGTTAATTTTGGTCTTAGTTTAGCCTTTTACCAGTATGTTTGGCAGTGACATTTTTATGTTGAATTACCTTTCTCCCTTGCATTGGGTAAAAATAAAAGCCAATATTCTTCAAAAATGAGAATACCAACAAAATAAGATGACTTTATTTCTGAAAAATTGATTAATTGATTTTATTATTCAAGTTTAGATTATGTTAAGTAGGTGTTCCTTTGAGCAACAACGTTGTTGATTCTCTAGCTGTGTATACAAATTTAGTAACATTAACCCTACACTTAAAATTCTGCTCCTTTGAATGGTTCTCAGTTGTGTTACCTTGAAAAATTACCAGCATCCACTTAGTTTTTGCAAATAGTGCAACACATCCATTGTGCCATATTTTATGTATAGTCTGTGGTTTCTTGTTCTGAGTTTGAAAATTAGCACGTTTTTAAAAACCCACTGTTGTCATATGAACAAAATTAAGAAAAAAAAGAACAACCCAAAATCATCTAATTTCCGACCTCATGTCTCTAAAACAGTAGCAAAAATTTTGTTAGAGTTTTTCTCAAAATAATTTCATCATCAACCAAAGAGAGGTAGGTACAAAGTGGATATGCATTTTATAATATAGTTGGAAGAAAATAAGGATTTCTTTAAAGGGAAGAATGATGTTCATCGGTTAGAATTAAAATACATTGGTGTGTATATCATATACTGTTTCTTATTGTATTGAATTTCTTTTTTTTAATTATTGCACTATAATCTAGGACGGTGATGAATCATCTCCAATTTTAACAAGTTTTGAGTTAGTGAAAGTTCCAGACCCCCAGATGTCTATGGTAAGTTATTGTGCACATTTTTTTTATGAAAGTATTTTTCATCAGAGTAATTGTGAGTTAGCCACATCATGTACTTTCTTTAAACAAAGTAATATGTAACTGCCTCCATTAACTAAAAGTGATTCGTAAATTCACTTCAGCTATCTAGAATCTGTTTCTGGTGGAATTTTATGAGGAATATTGACATCCTAAAACTAAGGTAAGGTAGTGTAGGGTTGGGCATCTACTTTATTTGAATTTCTGGAAGAGCTAAGGAGTGTAGTCTTTTTTTTTTTTTCAGGTTAGGGGGATGTAATCTTGAAGTGAAGACTTGGCAGAACTGGTATTTGAAAGATTGTCATCATACAGAAGGAGATTTTGCCTGTTAACTAGGATGAATGCATGAAAAATTTAGGGAGACCAATTTTGTTGGAAAACAGGGAAGATTGCTACATCCCTAGAATGGTTCAGTTTGGAACATGGTAACTTGGATGATGGTGGGATACCTTCTTATTACCAAATTTTCGAGATGATAGCTTTCTCTCAGGGATATGAAGATAAGAATTCATGCAATGCAAACGAGGTTTAGTTAGATGACTTTAGAATTACAAACTTTTAGTCACAAAATCCTTTTAGCAGTACAATAGATACCATGATTTTCACAGTTACAGCTCATTTACATCATTCCAACTCTTTATTCTAATTTTATATATTTCTAATTAGATTAGTTACTTTCCTCATCAGACCAAAGTGGATTAAAAGTGGCACATTGGATGATGAAAACATGATGATTGAGATAAGTATAGGTCATTAAAGCAGGACATGTAATGGCTGATGGCCTAATATCAAACGAAGAGATGTAGGGGAAAACAGAGAATAAAAAGTTGAAAAAAAAAAGGCCACTTGAGGATCTGGTAGAACACTCTAAAGACCTTTATAGTTCCTATGCATAGTACAGTAGAATCCAGTTAATGTATCGAAAATTGGCACTGAATTTTCAGTACAAAATCAAATTATATTTTACATTTTGATAGTCAGAGCATACACTAAGTATGAAAATTACATGGCTAAAGACATCGACAAAGCCAAAAGACAGTTAACAAACTGAGAGAAAATAATTTCATACTTTACAGATATATTAAGACTGATATATAAAGAACTCTTAAAAATGAAGGACAAAGGACCATAAAGCTAATAAATATTAGGAATATGACATAAACAGACAATTTACACATGCAATACAAAATAAATAATATAAATTTATATGTTGTTTTAGGCAATGACAGTATGGTTAAAACTAATACTTTATTTTATGGGTAAAATAATTAGCACCGGATGTGTACATTCAAGCGTTGTGATCATTTTCCTTGCCCTCAATGACTGACAGCTTAAATAACTGCTGGGATGATAATACAGTGACTTCACAAGGTCATTGGTAGCTGATAGGAGGAAGGAATGCTTTAGTCTATGTTTTCAGGGAAGATTTTATAGTGATGGTAATATTTGACTGATCAGAAGATGTAGAAACCTTGAATATGTGGAGAGTAAGGGGAAGATGTTTTAAGAAGCTGGAATGACGTGTGTATATTATGGGACTAGTGTAGTTTAAGGCATACTTAGTTTTCCATTCTTTAAAAGGATACGTATTTTTAAGGTATGTAGAAGACTGCTAAAGTTGTATCAGAATATAACATTCAATATTATTAAATCCTCTCAAGTACTTTTTCTGTTTATGAATAGCTATTGAAATTTCCTTTTGGTGATGTTTACATTGTCAATATTTTAAAATAATTTATAGGAGAATTTAGTTGAGAGCAAACACCACAAGCTTGCCCGAAGTTTAAGAAGTGGACCTTCTGACCATGATCTCAAACCCAATGCTGCCACAAGAGATCAGTTAAATGTAAGAGAATTTATGAAATATTAATTTAAAAATAGTTAAATGGGTATTTTGGTTGAAACTGATAGCTGTCACCTCACTTAAAAATTATTTAGATGCACATTTTCTCCAGGTTGATGAATCTTATATCATGCTAATAATTTCACGTATCAGCAGTTCTGTTATCATTTGGGGCTTCCCATAAATGTATTAGCTCTGGAGACAGAACTGCAAATACTTGTATACTTTCATGCCATAGTATTCTTAGAAGCTGGCCTTAAGACATTGCCTGAGAGAGAACTTATTGTGCACACATGCCTTGTTGTATGCATTGACTTGAAAAGAGTTTATTGTGTGCACATTTTTCCTTTTTCTGGTAGGGGACATTGTTATCTTGCTATGTTTTGTTTCTGGTTGAATTAAATGAACTCTCCAGTTAAATATTTTTCTATGGAATATGACTTTCTCTTCTTTTCTTCTCCTTTAAACTGCTTTTTGGACGCATAATTACAACAAGTTTAAGGCCTTCTTGACTGGATTTACATTTTCCTTGCTTATATAATAATTATAGTATAGAATTATAATTGAAAAATATTAAGTGAAATGGAAATATATAGGAAGTATATAGTTGACAAAATTAGTTCTTTTTCTTTCTTTGTTTTAGATTATTGTGAGTTATCCTCCAACCAAGCAACTTACATATGAAGAACAAGATCTTGTTTGGAAGTTTAGATATTATCTTACTAATCAAGAAAAAGTGAGTATCTTGAATATTTTCATATATCAAATTTATCTACCAACTTTGTTATTAATAAGATGAGAAGACTGCCATGGAAATTGTTACTGTCACTTTAAAGAAAAGTTACAGAGCAGTATATATGATATTTCGTTTAAAAAATTATAAAAGTCTTCACACAAACACACATGTGCCTGTTTGTTGACACAGAGACAATGTCTGAATGGGTTTTGAAGTCAGAGAGGCTTGGGTTCATTTTCCAAAAGTACATCTTACACTTGTTTGGTAGGATGAGGCAACTTACTTGGATAGCTTGGTGTCTTTATCATTCTAATGGAGACAATTCTCCTTCACGAGTAAGGTAATATAGGTAAGCAATGTGGTAGAGTACCTAGTACATAGTAGGTGCAGAGTAAATGCTGGTTCTCTTCTTCCTACCTCTTTGAACCTGGGTGACTAGGAGAATATGTATGCTATTATAAGAACGAAACTACAGAATTCTGTACAAAATGTGGCTGGAGAGAGAGTATGAGAAATATAATTTGAGATGTGAGAATTCAGTTGGTAGAATAGCATACAGGCTGGTATGAAGGATAAAGGGTAGGTCAAAGTTAGACATTTCCTTCCTGTAATAAAACCATGGAGTGGATAGGGTTTCTGGAGAGAGAACTGTGGTGAAGTATTCATCACTAACCTGTAGTCTGTGGACACTTAGTTTTGAGTGTTATTGTTGTTTTTTGACTACAGGCAAATTACTTTGCCTGTGTAAACTTTCATTTCCTCATATTTAATATAAGACAATCTTGTGATTATGAACTTTGTCTCTTCTAGTTTTTAAAATAGTCTGGAAAATCTTCTAGTTTTTAAAATAGTCTGTAAAATCTTAAAACAGAGCCAAGGATTACTTCTTAAGGTATAATAGTAGTATTCAGAATGTTTTAAACAGATACTGTGTACCAGGAATTATTTAAATTCCATGACAATGCCACAATGTATGTATTATTGTGACTGTTCTACAGATGAGGAAACTTGAGCCCAAGAGAGATTAGGGGACCTGTGCAGACTCACAAAGCTTGTACATGCTGCCTCTCAATATGCTTACGTCTACGATTTAGAAGGAAAGGAAGTCAGTGAAGACATAGAAAAGAGAATTATAGAGAAAACATTTCAACATCATGCGCATGCCTTAGCAGGAATCCTGAAATGCATTAGGGGAAGAGCAGAGAATCATTAGGAAAATTAATCTCTCTCAGGAAGTTGTTACATATTTATATGAGAATGAACGAAGTTGATACGTTTTATAATCTTGTGATATGATCTTTAACTACTATTTTAAGTTGTTTTTCTGAATCAAATGTCCTTTCTTCAGTTCGTAGAGGTAAAAATCCAGTTACAGCTCATCTTAACTCTTCAGCTTTTCCGCTTTATCATTTATTGATGCCTTAGGAGATTCTTTGTAAATGAATCATATTTATTCTCCTTTATATCCATAATAAGAATGAGAGAAGCATTTTAAATTTACTATAGCTTTGAGTGTAATTCTCTTCATCACTGAACAAAAAAATATTAACCAACAGAAACACAGGTTTGCGATTTGTGTTTCATTAAAAGATTGAGTTAGTATCATGATACTGTGTTAAATGAACAATAACCTTGGTCACAGAAATTGCATCTTGAATGCAGCTCAGTGTCATCTAAAATACACAGCAAGATATTAAATTGAACCTGTTCGAATGCATAGGTTTAAGAAGCATAGAGGAGTAGATTTACAGAGCAGATTTTTTTTTAGATAGAAAGGTTTGCAAGAAAAATTGTTTGTTTAAACAAGTAGTCACTTCCCACTGAAATTCAATTACTTCTAGATATGTGCAAAAGAAATAAAATGTTTAAATGATATAAAGTGTGTGACAAGTTTCATTTAACTAGTTGATTTCAAGTTTTCGAAAGGTGAGTGATGAAACTTCAATTCTCAGGACACATTACAGGATTCTTATGACCACTAGAGTAGAGTGAATGATATGTTTTAATGTTCAGGAGTCACTTTTGAGTAAACCAAATGTATATAGGCCTTGAAGTGACTGAAGGAATTATTCACACAGCCACATTTGTAACCTTGTAATAATTTCAAATGAGTTTTGTGAAAAACGAATACTCTCATACTCCACCCATTAATTTATTTACAGAAAGAAATTATTTTAGCGTCAAACTCTCAGAAATTGTAATTTAGGTTAGTTAACATTTGGGTCCGGGGACTGAAAAGCTTTCCTAGAGAGAAGGCAGTGCTCAGAAAACAAATTGGAGGAAATTGGTTCTTACAAAGTTATACTTTTTATTTTTCAATTACATTTTGTCTTTCTACCCTTTTTTTCCTTAATGACCTGTCTTAAGTATTTCAGATGAAAACCTGCTAGTCAGGACTTGATATTGCACCCAGAAAGGTCATAGTAATAACTTTGTTACCATTTAAATTTATTAAGTATTTTCAGATTCGTAGTTCATAGCAGGTAGGATGTGACTCACTTCTGTGGAACCTGAAATGTGAATATTGTAATCTTTTAAAACTATTTGACAAAAACTAAAATTACTTTTGCACCAACCTAATAGCTTTTACAATGAACTTTCTTCTTATAAAAATACTAATTTAAATTAACTCCATGCCTTTTTATTATGCTTGGGGGGGAAAAAGCAGTAGAAAGATTCACATGTAATGAAGATAGTAGTGATGCAGTGAGTGTTCTTATAAGGCTGTTTCTGAGACAGTGACATGAGGACAGTCATTATTTGTGTCTCCTGACAAGAAGTTGATGGTGACCCATGGAGTAAATGAATTCAGTTCAGCAATTATTTATTATCACCTCTTGGCCTAGCATTATAGAAGACTATGAGCTTTCAGGTATCATGTCCCTGATTCATATAAATTAAAATTGTTTTGGGGTAAGGATATTTACACGTAATTGAAATGAGGAAGTATAGCATAGTAATTAAAGGTCACTGGCTTAATAAACATGTAGGTCATTAATATAATAGAAATGTGGAGGATGACAAGATCAGTGTGCTTATGATATGAGGAAGGTTTCACAGAAGAAAGATTGCCCTTAAAGTGTGAGCAGACTTTGATAGCATTTTTTATGGGGAAGGAAAGCATGAGTAAGGTAGGCTGTTAGGTTCAGGAGACAGAGATGTTTTGCATGAACGGTTATGAAATAGAAAAGATGGCATCAGATTGTGATGAGCCTTGAATTCTACCCTTAAGAATTCAATTTTAGTGGCAACAGGAAACTACTAAAGCAGGAAAATATATATTAACAAGTGATATTTTATTTCTTTTTTTTTCTTTGGAGACAGAGTTTCACTCTTGTCACCCAAGCTGAAGTGCAATGGCGCAATCTTGGCTTACTGTAACCACTGCCTCCTGAGTTCATGCGATTCTCCTGCTTCAGCCTCCTGAGTAGCTGGGATTACAGGCGTGTATCACCATGCCGGCTAATTTTGTATTTTTAGTAGAGATGGGGTTTAACCATGTTGATCAGGCTAGGCTTGAACTACTGACCTCAGGTGATTGATCTGCTTTGGCCTCCCAAAGTGCTGGGATTATAGGCATGAGCTACCACGCCTGGCCTAACAAATGATATTTTAACGAGTACAAACTAGGATAGATTGGAACAGAGTAGAAAATGAAAAAAGTGACATACTTAGGAAGCTTATATACTGACTTAGAGAACAATTTTGGAGGGTAAGGGATGGAGAATAAGCTATATAAGCAAGTTGACTTAGAGACTATGCCTAGGGTTTAGGCCTGAGCCTGATGGATTTATATTCATGTGGGTTCGTACTCTACTTCTGATACCAATTTACTGTATTAGTCCATTTTCATGCTACTTATAAAGACATATCTTTATAAGTAGGAAGAAAAAGAGGTTTAATGGACTTAACAGTTCCATGTATGTGTCTGGGGAGGCCTCACAATCATGACGGAAGACAAGGAAGAGCAAGTCATGTCTTACATGGATGGCAGCAGGCAAAAAGAGCTTGTGCAAGGAAACTCCCCATTATATAACCCATCAGATCTCAGGAGACTTGTTCACTATCACGGGAACAGCATGGGAAAGACCTGCCCACATGATTCAGTTACCTCCCACTGAGTGCCTCTCAGGATATGTTGGAATTGAAGATAAGATTTGGGTGGGGATACAGCCACACCATATCAGTAAAGATATACGGCAGGTGGAAAGAAAAGAATGAGATGTTTTCATGTTTGAGTATTTGGAATTGAAAGCATTGGAAAAGCAGCAAAATGGAAATTTTTAAGAATTTAATTGATAGAAGTTTAAATTAGAAATATATATGAGATAAATATAGTATTTTCAGTTCTTACGTGTTTGGGATTCTAAGAATAGGAGATAACAGGTGATTTTCGGATCAGAAGGGAATAAAACATAGTAATAAGTATAGTAAGGTTAACATTTGATGTCAACATCGGAAATAGAATGAAAATAATAACTGATAGTTATTTACTCTATACAGGGTACTATTACAGACATTTTACATTCATTTTCTTAATCTTCACCACAAGCCTATGAGAAAAGTCTTTTAAAAGTTAAATAATATACTTCAATTTAGTCAGCTAATAATTGATGGAGCCGGGAATTATAATTGAAACCCGAACACCCTGGCTCTACAGCCTGTGCTCTCCAGTTATCTATGGAAGTTCCAGAGAGAGAGAATTGCACTTCAATCCTGTATCTTTACATGGATCAGTAAAGCATCTTTGAAAAGACCTAGGGTTAATTATCATTATTATTGCTGTCTTCACATTCTTACTTTTTATCTTCCTTATTCTTTGACTCCTTGTTTCCTTCTTCAATCTATTGACTCCCTGTTTACATTTGTAACATTTAACATTAAAAAGTTGTGAAATTCTTTTGTACAATGCCTTATGTTCTTTAGCAGCAGCATACTCTATAAATCTTGCTAATAAGTCTATAAATCTGAGAATCTAGGTTTTAGATTGTTTCAGTTATTGAATTGAGTACATCGGCATGCTGCAAGATTTGCTTATAATAAGTACATACCCGCACATTTCTATTAAGACTGCTGATGTACTGTGAAATGGAAAAGCTTTCACTATCATTATTTAAGAAGTATTGCTTTGTTTCCACATTCAACCTAGAAATGCATTTTAGAAGTGGAAAATAAATTCATGGAATAAGTTAGTAGGGCAATCTGTGTTCTATACAGAAAGGAGCATTATACTAAATGGTGTGCAGGAGGTGTAGAGGAAATGGACAGCTGTCCTTGGGGAATGCAGACTCCAGTTATAGAGATAAAAATGCCCACAAAAACATTTGGCAGTTAGAAGAACATCATTTAAATGACAGTAGTAAAACTGAGCCAGCTTCTAAAGGAATAGCTGAAAGTTGCTGAAAACTTCCTGTGAAACTTGAGTTTTTGACAAGATGGCCTTAGAGAAGAGGATATCCCCTGTTTTGATGAAGAGTGTAAGGGAGGATTGTACACAGTGGTTAGAGAGACATTGTTAATATAAGTTAACTGGGTTGAAGCATGGAAGGGCAATGAAAGTTTAATGGAACAGGTTTGCATTGTGATAAGTGGTAGCGATGAAATGTTTTGAGAAAGAAGCCAAGGTTATTTATTTATTTATTTATTTACAAACTAGAGTATCCCTATCATCTAGTTGAAACCACTTTGTAAAAGTATGGCAATTATCTTCAAATATTGGAAAGGCTGTCCACATCAGATGGGGCTAAATTTACTCTCACTTCTCTCCAAAGAGTGAAACTAACCAATTGGAAGAAGCAATATGAAGACATTTTTTGTCTTTTGGTTCATTATAGTAAAAACCAAAACAAAACCAAAATAGCTTAGCTTTCTATGAATATAATAGCTAATTTGGAAATTAGTTCCTGGAGTCACTTAAGTAAATATTGGATTTCTATTTTGGCATTAATGTTCTGGGGTGTTTCTGCTAACAATGGGAAATTTGTGCTAAGATCACTTCCAACTTGAGGTTCTAAGAGTTTGTGTGGGTAACACCCACCATGGGCACCAAGGAAGGAGAACTGTCCAGACCCCAGGCACAACTAATGCCTGAAGAATATCTTAGTTTATAGTGTTATTGCTCAGGTGTTTCCTTTATATAATCCTTCATATATAATCATATATTAGTTTATAGAATTAGTGCTTGAAGTATAACTTACTGCTTACATATATCTAGCATACTTAGTTGTATATAATCTTTCTATATAATCATATAGATATTGTAGTCGGAGCTGTACTGACACATTTAGTGCTGATTTATGTAATACTTCTATATAACCATATAGTAGTTTGTAGTAGGAGGATTGCCTAGAGCAGTCACAGAACAGAAGCAGTACATGGGAAAACAGCCAGACCAGGACGAGAACCAAAGATCGAGGCAGTGATGTCCCTGCCTGAAAGAGCATACACTGTATGACAGGCTTGGAGCAAGTACCTCTCCTCCTGATAAAGGAATTGTAGTACCTTGCATCCAGTTCCTGTGGAAAGTAGGCCTCAGGCCCAAGATCCTGGAAGTAACCGAGGGAGAAGAAACCCTCTGGTGTGACCAGTCACGGCGACTGTACACCCTGTCAGTCTTTTCTTGCTTCTGTGCTAGAAGAGCACAAGTCTGTCAGCTCCCACTGCATTAAACTTACATATCCTTCTATTAGAAATCCTTTGAAGTTACCAGCCCCCAGATAAGAAGTGTTGCACATGACACCTATTGCATACAGCCCACCTCCTTGCCTCGGTGACCTAATGGGGGTGGACCCCTTTTCTGTACACAACCCTCTACTACTGTGCATGGCAGAGCCCCCTGCTGTGCACAGCCCACCTCTCTGCCCAGGTGATATAATGGGGTGGTCCTCTCGCCTGTAACTCACGTGATTATGTATGCCCTATTACTAAGCCTATAGATGATGACCTCACTCATGACCCTGCCCTCTGCTTATACCTAATAAATACATATGCTCTTGGGCATTTGGGGGCTGCCGCTGATCTCTGCTCGCAGGTGGTATGGCCCCCCGAGTCCAGATGCTCTTCACCAGTTCTTCACTGTTCTGTCTCTTTACTTCTGGGATCCTGCACCTCACCACAACATAAGGGACACCCCACAACCCTGTGGGGCCACCACAGCCCTGCAAGTTTGTATGAAATGATTAGAAGAGAAACTGGTATTGAGGTTCTTAGCTAGAAGGCTCTGTCCAACTCCAGTTGTATGATGTAATGAGAATCAGGCTGAGGACAAATATAAGAGATATTGCTAGGAAATAATTGAAAGGGACTGGAATGGATTTAGGAAGTTAGTGTTGGCAGAGTAATGGCTCCCAGGGGAATGGGGCTAATTGGGAAATGGAGTGCCTTAATAGTAAGGAAGCACCATCTGGTGGAAGAAGCATGGGGCTGAGAATTGGTGGACCTGGGTTCTAGGTCTAGCTAATGCACCATTTTGAGGTAATGGGGAAGCCATTTAACTTTGCTACGGTTATATACGATTTAAGCATTGAACTAGACAATCTCCATAGTGCCTTTTTTCTTAATTTAGTAAAATCAAGAATAAGTTAGGGGATGGGTATAAAGGTTCATTTAGTGTCATACTAACCAGAAATTGTGTTTTGTTGTCCAAGTAGACATTTTCTTGAGGACTGGATTAGTTTACTCATAAAAAGATTTTGGTTGAACAGGGCAGGAGTTTTAAATTTTCAAGTCATCTATAGTTTTAACAGATAACAGAGGAAGACAAAGAAGAAAACATCTTAGGTTCAGCTAGGAAAGTGTTGCCTTTGAGACCCTTTAATTTTATGGAAAATTAAAGAAATTATACTTTTATTTTTGTGGAGATGGGGTCTTGCTATGCTGCCCAGGCTGGTCTTTAACTCCTGGACTCAAGCAGTGCCTGAGCGTCTCAAAGCTCTGTATTTACAGGCATGAGCCACCACACCTGGCCAACAAGTGTATACCTTTCTTAAAAGAGCATTTACTGTTTGTGCAGTGAATGATATGTTCTAAGACAATCTGCTTAACTAACATCTTTATGAAAACTTCAGTGTGCTGCCTATTCAAAGGTGTGAGATTCTAGAAAGATGCTACAACCAGCCAAATCATAGACTGTTTGCTGCTGTTTCTCTACTTATCCATTTTTATACTTGTGTTTTGAAGTTTTGTTGGATTGCCTGTCTTCTTAAGTAGTTTCTTCACAGAGATACGAAATGTTTGAGTCTTTAAGTATCTACGAAAGCCAGTGGTCATTCTGTAGGGAGGTGATCAAGAGTGAGGCTAGTGGTGGTAATTTCTGTGCTTGTATGGTTTCTGGCCCTTTCATTCAGTGGTTGCAGTATTTTCTGTTGTAAAATATAGGTTGTCTCTAAGACATCTTAGAGTTTGGAAGAATTGCCTCAACTATTTCCATGTCTTGAGGTCTGCAGTATTTTAAAATAACAATAGCAAAATGAAGAAAAGCCAAAACAAATTTAAAAAGTCATAGTGCTCTGCAAATGATTTGGCCTGGAAAATATAAAGATACAGGGAACATTGCATTTTTTCTGTCCTGCAGTGCTTCTCAAAGATCATATATATAACTTCATTTAGGGTTTACACAAGGAGTCTATCACTGACTCCATGGCCCAAGTGGAACTCTGACTAGTCACCTTCTCTATCCCAAGAAATAGGCTGTTTCTAATTTTTAAATATTTTCTGATTTTAGGCTTTGACAAAATTCTTGAAATGTGTTAATTGGGATCTACCTCAAGAGGCCAAACAGGCCTTGGAACTTCTGGGAAAGTGGAAGCCGATGGATGTAGAGGATTCCTTGGAGCTGCTTTCCTCCCATTACACCAATCCAACAGTGAGGCGTTATGCTGTTGCCCGGTTGCGACAGGCCGATGATGAGGTGCGTTATTATTTATTATTCAATTTCAGTGGGTCATTTTAAACTAGAGCCTAATTATAGACTGTATGTGAATGTGTGTGTGAGAGTAAGCGCGCGCACATGCAAGAGAGAGATTTTTAGAAGGGAAGAGGATATACTAGGTGTGTTTTCAGAAGGAAAATTAAAATATGCCTCAAAGGACTCCTCTGTGAAATGAAAATTTACTTCCTGATCTGTTACGTGATAGGACAGTCTCTCCCCGGACATTACCTGGCAGCAGAGCTTGTATTGCTCTGTCTGGAAGAAGGAATTCTAGTGAAAAATGGTTTAATGCAGCACCAGCTAGGGAATAATTCAGATCTCCTCTATCAGTCAGTATAAACAAGCCATATTTAATTGTAGCCTTGAAAAGCCCTTGGGGCCTTTAAAGCATAGAGATGCATGGTCAGCTTACTCTCCTTCAAACTCGTCTTTTAAACTTTCAGCTGATGACAATTATATGTATATGTAGATTTTCTGAAGCAAAGATTGCCAACTATATGCTGGCCATTTATATACAGTTATACATCAGTTAATGACAGGGAAGTGTTCTGAGAAATGTGTCCTTAGGGGATTTCATCTTTGCGCAAACATCGTGGAGTATATTTACCCAAACCTAGGTGGCATAGCCTACTACACAACGAGGCTATGTACTCTTAAGTTACAAACCTGTACAGTGTATTGTTGTAATAAATACTTTAGGCAATTGTAATGCAATGGTAAGTATTTGTATACCTAAGCATAGAAAAGGTACAATAAAAAGACAGTATTATAATCTTATAGGATTGCTGTCATTTATGTGGTCTTCTCTTGGCTGATACGTTGTTATGGAGCACATGACTGTACATGTAAGGCCATCAGGGAAGGAGGAACATTCTTTTGACACAAGGGGATTTGGGGCTTAAATAATTCTTTATGAGATAGACTAATTCAGCAATTTTTTTTCGTAATTTTTATAGGGTGAATATGTTCTTAAATATAACGTAATAGTTTATGCTATTTTATGGGATGTGGAGTAACGTCTCAAGCTTCAATATATATGGGAATGCTGATCGCATAGAACAACTATCATCAAATATGTTTTTAAGAGGGAGGGGACAGTGAGATCATTTTGAATTAGTGGCATCCGAATTTCAAGAAGCAAGTGAAATATTTATTAAAGTTGATAATTGTATGTGTGCATTTAATAGTGGTGAAATTTAAACAGTAAATAGTATAATGAACCCTGACGTGCATTTCGTCTATCCTCAGCGGTTGCCAGCTTATAGCCAATCTTGTTTCATCTGTAATAATGATGCTCAGTCTCTCCATCCCAAACCACTAATCTCCACTAGATTACATCCTTATGACTTCCGACTAGCTTTAGCAAATCAGCAGGCTCCCACAACCGTCTCCTTGGGTGTGGTCATTTGCCAGAATGACTCACAAAACTCAGGGAAACATTACTTACTGCTGTTGCTTTATTACGAAGGGTATCCTAAGGATACAGATGAACAGCTAGATGAAGTGACACATAGGATGAGGCCTTGAGCATAAGAGCTTCTGTCCCCTTGGGAGTCTGCAGTACAGCACTCTCTTGGTATGTGGGTGCATTCTTCTTCACCAACCCAAAAGCTCCAGAATCCTGTGCTTTTGAAACTTCATTACATTGGCCTGATTGATTAAATCACTGGCTATTGATTAAATCACTGGCTGTTGATTAGGTCAATCTTTAGTTGATTAGGTCAATCTTTAATTCTTCTCTCTGTTCCCCAGAGATTGAGGGGTGGACCTTAAAGTTCCAATCTCTAATCACATGGCTGGCTTTTCTCTCAGCCAGCCCCCATCTTTAGGGGCTTTCCAAAAGTTACCTCATTAACATAAACTCAGATGCAATTGCAAGTGACTTTGTGATGAATAAAAAAAATTTGAACACCAGCATGCTATTTTTTGGGGTAGCATGGTCCTGAACTCTGTCACTGTAGATCTGCCTTATTCTTTCTAAATAACATCGTGATATTTTACTGTGAATTTATTTTTTAATTTACTTAACCAGTAAGCCTCTTGATAGGCAGTTCTTATTCTTTTCCTGTAACTATATTTTAGTGAAGGGGTGTGTGGGGGTGGGTAGGTGGGTATGTTTTAAGAATTACATTATTGAATAAATTGCTTTAATTAGAGTTATTGAACCAAATGATATCTGCTTTTTACATTTTGCCTGATAATCCCCATAAGTCTTCTATTTTTAGGCTTGTATCATACTTCTAAAAATTGGCTGCCTTGTAATACTTAAAATATATGATTAGACAAATCTTTTCCTCTTTTTTTTATCAATTTTATATTTTTTGCATTTATTCTTTCTATGAATTTGAATATTTTTATCCTTTTCTTAAAACTGCACCAGAATCTTAAGTAGAATTACGTTATATTTGCATATTATATAAAAAAGATACCTTTATGATGTTATATCTTCCCTCACAGTGGCATATGATTTTTTTATTCACTCACTTATCAGTTTTATAAAAATCATATACATGCTTATAATTTTGATTTATTCCCTGGTAATTTTATTATTGTTGCTATTATAAACTACCCCACCCCATTTATCTTTTATTTACATTTCTTAGTTAAAAGGAATACTGTTTCTGACAATATTTGTTTTAGCTAGTTACTTTACTGATTTTTCTTATTCTAATAGATGTTAGGTTGCCTCTTACATTTTCTAGGTATAGCATTATGCTAGCTGAAAAGCAGTATATTTTTTCATTGCATTAGCTAAAAGCTGCAAGTAATAATGGTGAATAAAAGTAGTTCTATATTTATCTTTATCTTGTTGTTCATTATGGGAATGCTTTTAGTGTTTCACTCTTAACGTGTGTTGCTTGCTGGTTTCAGCCAAATGCTCTCATTTATGTTCAGAGTTTTTCCCTGTCTCTCTTTGTTATCTTGTTCTGTGTGTTTAAATCAAGAATGGCTTTTATATAGTATCAAATACTCTTTTGACACCTGTTCATATCATATGGTCTCTCACTTTTATCAGTCTACTGTTAAGTATGCTGATACATTTCTTAATGTTATATCAGCCATACACTTGTAAAATAAATTTCAATACCTTTCTGAATTTGATTTGTTACTATCTTATTTAAGATTTTTTAATGACTGTTCTTTACGTTGTATTATTTAGGAATTTTTAAATCATATTTCTTACTGCTGTGTAGTTCAAAAGGAGAGATAGTCCATATTAGAATTTAATGAAGAAGTAGCATTTGAGTTGAAGGAAATGTAGAATTTTTATGTTTGAGGTTTATATTGCAGGTAGAGAAAGCAATGTGAACAAGAGCAAAGTACAGGAAGAATAGAAAGTATGTCACTTTGACAGGAATGTGGGATATATGTAGCCATTGAGAGGCAAAATCAGAACCCATGTCTCTAACTGAAAATGCCTATTTGGAGAGTTATTCTTAATTCAATAAGAAATGGAAAGTCACTAGTGATTTTGATATGGGACTTCACATTTTCACTTTGAAGCATTAGAATTAACTTGCTCTTGAGAAAAATGGTGATCACTATCTAAACAAAATTTCATAGCTCTTGGGAAATATTTACAGAAATGCCTAAGATGGAAGCCTGATTTTTTTTTTTCTTTTTTGCCTTGTTTTACTCCAATGCTTATGTCCTTCATACTTGGAAGACTTTTATATTTTTGAAGATGTGACTGTGTAATGAGAAAACAGACTCTGTACTTATTATTGAAGTTAATTCATTTTCCTACAAATGAAGGAAAGTATAGTTTTGAATATAGAATATGAAATGACCAAGAAATCAGATGATAACAAGTGACTTAGAAAAGTTACCTACTGAATTTCTCCTTCCTGGGGAACTTAATACCTTAGCCTTTTTATTTTATATGGTTAACTCTTTTCTGTAATTAGGAAAGCACACAGGTAATAGTTTCGGCAGCAATGGGAATGAAGGCTGGCAGTGAAACTGAATTACTTATACCTCCAAAGAAGGATACCAGTCATTAAACATATTGTTCAATTTTCTGTTACATGATGCTTTTTTCCTTAGGAAACAACATGTAATTATATGTACAGTTAGTGGATGCCATGAATCTCAACTAGGATAATAGAAAATCAGATGTTTATTGCTTCAATTAAAAAGTGGGTTTTAGAAACAACACTATAGAGAGACTTGATTTCTCTGACTACTGACATTGACATATTTGAATACAAATTAATAAGCCTGCATTTAATTTATATTTATGATGAAGTCATATGCATTACTCTTTGTTAGTGTTTGCCTAATGAGCTTTTTAAAAATTATTTAGTGTGAGATACAAATTGTGAACAAAACAGCAATATACAATCATATCTCAGAGATATTACAGGTTTGGTCCAGACCTCTGCAATAAAGCAAATATTATAATAAAGCGAGTCATATGAATTTTTGGCTTCCAAGTACATATAAATTTATAAATATAACTTTCCTATATGTTTATATAGTAAATTATACTATAGTCTAAGTATGTAGTAGCATTATGTCTAGAAAAGCAATGCACATATCTTATTTTAAAACATTGCTAAAAAATTTTAACAATCATCTGAGCCTTCAGCGAATTGTAGTCTTTTTGCTCATTGAGGATCTTGCGTTGATGTTTGTGGCCACTGAATGATCAGGGTGGTGGTTGCAGAAAGTTGGGGTAGCTGTGGGAGTTTCTTAAAATAAAACGTACTGTGAACTTTGACACACCCATTGACTTTTTTTCACAAAAGATTTGTCAGCAGCATACAATGCTGCTTGTTAGTATTTTTCACAGTAGAACTTCTTTCAAAATTGAAGTCAGTCCTCTCAAACACTGCCACTGCTTTAATAACTACGTTTATGGAGTATTCTGAATCCTTTGTTGTCATCTCAACAATGTTCACAGCGTCTTCACCAAGTGTAGATTACATCTCAAGAAACTACTCTTTGCTGCTCATCCATAAGAAGCAGCTATTCATCTGTTTAAGTATTAGCATGACATTGCAGCATTTCAGTCACATGTTCAGCCTGTACTTTTAATTCTAGTTTTCTTGCTGTTTCTACCACTTCTGCATTTACTTCCTCTACTAATGTCTTTTTTGTTGTTGCTGAGACGGAGTCTCCCACTGTCTCCCAGGCTGGAGTGTAGTGGCATATTCTCGGCTCACTGCAGCCTCTGCCTCCTGGGTTCAAGTGATTCTCCTGCCTCAGCCTCTCAAGTAGCTGAGATTATAGGCGTGCACCACTGCACTCACCTAATTTTTGGATTTTTAGTAGTGACAGGTTTTCGCCATTTTAGCCAGGCTGGTCTTGAACTCCTGACTTCAGGTGATCCACCCACCTTGGCCTCCCAAAGGGCTGGGATTACAGGCAGTGAAGTCTTGAACCCCTCAAAGTTATCCATGAAGGTTAGAATCATCTTCTTCTAAATTCCTGTTAATGTTGATATTTTGACCTTCCCCTACAAAGCCCAAATGTTCTTAATGACATCTAGAATGGTGAATCCTTTCCAGAAAGTTTTCAATTTATTTTGCCCAGCTCCATCAGGGGAATCACTATTTATGGAAGCCATGACCTTACAAAATGTATTTCTTAAATAATAAGACTTGAAAGTCGAAATGACTCCTTGATTTATGGGCAGTAGAATGTATATTGTTTTAGCAGGAATGTAAACAACATTCAACTTCTGCATCTCCATCAGAACTCTTGGGTGACTGGGTACATTGTCTATAAGCAGTTATATTTTGAAAGGAATCTTCTTTTCTGAGCAATGGGTCTCAACAGTGGCCTTAAATATTCATAAATCATGCTGTAAACAGATGTGATGTTATCCAGGCTTTGTTCTTCCATTTGTAGAGCACAGGCCAAGCAGATGTAGCATAATTCTTAAGGGCCCTAGGACTTCTGAAATGGTAAATGATCAGTAGCTTCAACTTAAAGTCACTACCTACATTAGACTCTTACCAAGAGAGTCAGCCTGTGGCTATGAGAGTCTCTTTTTTTTCTTTTTTTTGAAGACGGGGTTTCACCATGTTGGTCAGGCTGGTCTTGAACTCCCAACCTCAGGTGATCCACCCGCCTTGGCCTCCAAGTGCTTGGATTACAGGCGTGAGCCACCGCGCCCGGCCGAGAGTCTTAGATGACATCTTATTCCAATACAAGACTGTTTCATCTGCACTGAAACTTTGTTGTTTGATATAGTCACCTAGATCAATAACTTGTTGCAGTTTCTCCATCAGTACTTGTTGCTTTGCTTTGTACTTTTATGTAATGGAAATGACTTCATTCCTTAAATCTCATGAACCAACCTCTGCTAACTTCAGACTTTTCTTTTGCAACTTCCTCACCTTTCTCAGCTTTTATAGAAATGGAGAGAGTTAGAGCCTTGCTCTGGATTGGGCTTTGGCTAATGGGAATGTTGTAGCTAGTCTGATCTACCCAGACCACCAAATCTTCTTATCAGCAATATGGCTGTTTTGCTTTCTTTTCATTTGTGGTTCCCTGGAATAGCATTGTTAATAGCCTTCAAGAACTTTTACTTGCCTGTTTGGTACAAGAGACTTAGCTGTCGTCCTATCTTGGCTTTTCCTGTGCCTTCTTCACTAAACTTAATCATGTCTAGCTTTTGATTTAAAGTGAGAGACATGCAACTTTTCCTTTTACTTGAACACTTAGAGTGCATTGTAAGTTTATTAAGTGGCCTTATTTCAGTATTATTGTGTCTCGGAATAGGGAAGCGTGAGGAGAGACAGGGAAACGGTTGGTTGGTAGATTAGTCAGAACACATACAACATTAATTGATTAAGTTTGCCATCATACATGGGTGTGGTTTGTGGCTCTCCTGATTACAAAACTAACATTAAAAATCACTGATCACAGCTCATCATAACAGATAAAATAATAATGAAAAAGTTTCAAATAGTATGTGAATTACTAAAATGTGACACAAAGACATGGAGTGAATGCATGCTGTTGGAAAAATGATGCCAGTAGACTTGACTGGGTGCAGGGTTGCCATAAACCTTCATTCTGTAAAAAAATGCAGTGTGTGCAAGGTACAATAAAATGAGGTATGCCTGTAGTATTAAATAAGGAATATGGTTTCTTATGTAACTGGCAGGTGGCGTCTGTCCTCCTGGTTTATAAAATAGTGGCAAAACCAAGAGTAAGTTATTACAAGTGCTATAGATGTAACAAATAGGAAAGAGTGGACCATGAAGTATTTACAGGAGACTTAACCTGGTTTGTGAGCTTAAAGAGGAGACTGAAGTTGAACTGGTAGTCCCAAAGTCTCACAATTTTCTCATTATGAGTTTCAAGTGTCTAACAGGGCAGATGACAATTGGAACTGGAAGATAATAGATACGTTTAAAATTTTTCTGAGTTTTGCAGTTTTCTTAACTTTTTAGTTATTTTTAGAAGTACATACTTGTGAAGAGCTAAGGACAACCTTTACAGAGTAATACTTGAAGCATTTCCTTCCTAAACATTAAAGAAGGTTTTTTATTGTTATTATTAAGGGAAAACTCAGTAAAGTGAAAGCTGCTTTGTTGACTGACATCTTTTTAGTCCACGTTATCTCATTGGTTGCCACTTATGGAAAATTTAGGCTTAGCATTTTGTTTTGTTCAAGTCTCTTGGTAGGTGGCAGAAATAGAAAGCATGTCTCTTAATCACATGCTTGAATATCTGTTTTACAGGTTTTTTCATTTAAGAAGCAATCCAGATTCTCTAAAACCTGAGCTGTCAGGAAGAAAGAAAACACGGGATTTTAAAGATTCTAACTAGAAAAAGTTGATAAACAGAAATTCTTTGAAAACTTGAAAATTTGGAGTTTCTTATGTAATATTAAACATAGAATGCAGTCTTCTGATCTATTACTGAAAAAAAGGATCCTTCTATCTTGACTCCTTCCCACCTTTTTTTTTTTTGGAAACTAGGAAACTACTGTCTGAAACGAGTCATTTACTGTGCTGGACACTATTCTGTGATTCTTTTATTAGCTGATTTAACCCTCATGATCTTCTCTAAGGTTTATATTATGATGTTCATTTTAAAGATGAAGAGGCTGTGGGGCACAGAGAAGTTAAGTAACTTGGTGACGTGCCAAGTAATACAGCTGAAAAGTGATAGATAAAAGTAAAATGTTCACTTGATATTTAGGCATACATTATGTTTATAATCATTTTGCATTCTTTTTCTAATATTACTTTACTTTTTGTTTGTTTTTCAGGATTTGTTGATGTACCTATTACAGCTGGTCCAGGCTCTCAAATATGAAAATTTTGATGATATAAAGAATGGATTGGAACCTACCAAGAAGGATAGTCAGAGTTCAGTGTCAGAAAATGTGTCAAATTCTGGAATAAATTCTGCAGAAATAGATAGGTATGGATATCCAGGGAGGGCATATTTTCAAATTCGTTATTTTTTCCCTTTTCAAATTGTTTTCTCTTTCCCTTTTTCCTTTGTTATATCAAACCCTAGTGTTACTAATTTTGTAGTTTTACTAGTGAATATTGCATGTGTACTCACAGCACACAAATTACTATATTAGAAAGCAGCATTTTGCAGGCTATCAAGTCTGAATACCTGAGTTAAAATTTTGAGTCTGCCACTTACAAGCTGTATAAACTTGTATAAATTACATATTCTCTATATGTCTCTGATTTCTTAAGGTGTGATAACAATAGTAACTCATCTTTAAAGGTTGTTGAATCATTAAATGAATTGACACTCATAGGAAACTGTCTAATACATGGTGCTTATAAGTGTTAGCTACTATTACTTACTTATAATGAAATGGAAGGGGCTAGGTGTGGTGGCTCATGCCTGTAATCGTAGCACTTTGGGAGGCCGAGGCAGGCAGATCACTTGAGGTAAGGAGTTCAAAGCCAGCCTGGCCAATGGTGAAACCCCGTCTCTACTAAAAATACCAAAAAATTAGCTAGTCATGATGGCACGCACCTGTGGTCCCGGCTACTCGGGAGGCTGAGACAGGAGAATCACTTAAACCCAGGAGGCAGAGGTTGCAGCGAGCCAAGATTGTACCACTGCACTCCATCCTGGGCGACAGAGTGAGACTGTCTCAAAAAAAAAAAAAAAAAAAATGAAATGGAAGGACGGTGCATGCTAGTGAACTCCAATATTTTAATAAAAAGTTGCATTTTTTAATTAGCTATTTACACCTTATTAGTAGTTATACTAAAGTTAATATCATATTATTTGAGTTAAAAGTTAGCTATTAACAGTATAACAATTAGGAGTTTCAAATGTGTATCTAACACTGTACCAGCTGGTCCACACACATTATCTCGTTACAATTGTTCTCTGTGGTAGGTATTCATGTCCCTAATTTAGGGATGAAGGACTTAACAAGAAGATAAGTAAATTGCCCGAAATCTTATATATCTTGCAAATGGTAAAGTTGAATCCAAAGCCCACGTTTTTTCTACTTTCTGCTTTTCAGAAAATCTTAAAACTTGAAAAAAATAGTAACTGTTGGGTGAAAAATCTGAGGTTTTTGTGATATAAAATGGTTTTGTGAAGACCATGAGGTTTGTTATTGACAAAACTAGGTCTAGATTTTAGACTTCCTGAATCAGTCCAGTCATTTCAATTATTCTATAACCTCAAGATTGGATTTTTGAATTTTTCTTTATGATTATGGTTATGCTATGCTTTATGTTGTGTGTTTTATTTGGAGAAGAACTGAAAAAGAGGAAAAATAACTTTTCTTTCCGTGGCTGCTTTATGTTTTTCTGTTTTTAAGAGAAGATGCTCTTTATATTTTCTCCTACTCTATATTGGAGGTCTTCAGTCTCAAATCATGCTTATTTACTTTCGTCCTTATGCCACGTAGAATGTTTTATGAGTAAAAGTCTATTCAGAATTTTATGATGGGGTGAAAACTGTAACTGTCTTTTCCCGCTTATAGTTTGCTAGTCACTAATTTTATGTGATTTTTTTTGAAGTTTTTTTGCTTTTAAAGCTTTCTTTTCTTTTTAAAAAGATAAAAATGAGGGAATGTTGGCCAGATATGTTTGGGAAATGCTGGTTTGAAGCTAAATGGACTTATACAAATAAACAGCACTTATCAAAACCTTTAATATGCAGACTTGCACATAAATCTCCCAAGAGGCATTACCCATAATCTTTGACCACGGTCTTTTCCAGAGTACAGTGTGACTCTAGTGTTGCACAGAACACACGTTAGGAAGTGTTGCATTAACCAGACACAACTGAAGTGAACTGTGCTTAAAAAAAATGTGTCTTTTCTTAGGGACAGAGTATTTTCATCTCAGTGATCTCTTTTATTATTTTTTCAGCTCCCAAATTATAAGCAGCCCCCTTCCTCCAGTTTCTTCACCTCCTCCTGCATCAAAAACGAAAGAAGTTCCAGATGGCGAAAATCTGGAAGTGAGTACAAAGCTTTTCCAGCTTCCTGTAGGAGACATCCTACTGCATAAACATTTTATGCTTGTCTTCAAAACCTCAGTTTTGATTGAATAACTAAATGTTACAACTTTATTAAATAACTTACTTTATGATGCATGTTTATGACTTTTTCCCTAAGCATAAAGTGCCAGATAGTCCTCAATTCATTTTATTGGTGCTTTGGGCATATAAATGGATTCATATGCAATATGAAAATAAGCAAGGCTTAAATATTTTATTAGGGAAACTCAGAATATTTACTGTCAGTGTATTCATGATCCTTTCTGTAATTGTTGTCAGTGCTTGTGATTACATTGTAGAAATGTATGACTTTGATATTAGAGATAATACACTAAGCAACTTTTTAACTATACATATAAGTAAGGCACATTTTTTAGATAAAACAGGCCTGTTAGACCAGTATTGCTCAGAACAGTGCTTTGGAAAGTGCATTGCAGAAGCTGATGTAGTACATATTTTTTAATTTGTCTACAAGACTTCTAATTTAAAAGAAATCATTAACACCTCTGATGTTGAAAACAAGTTAATATTAGAAAAGTTCATGTGATTTTTCAGTGTGTGTGTGTATATATATATATATTGCTTTTAGTCAGATTTTAGGAGTTAATGTTAATAGTGGAAAAAATTTTTTAACTATTAGCTATTGATTAAAGTTTGTATGTTTGCATATCTCTCGGTATAACAAACTATTCAACTGAAAAAAGAATGTTTAAATCACATAATCATAGAATCCTTAGATAAACCCTTGAAGAAGCCAATATGCTACAGTCTTAAGTTTTCCCTTTCAAATCCAAGATATTGATTCATTGATTCAGTTATTCATTCAGTCACATATATTTTTTGAGCTCTTAATATGTAGGGGAACTGTTCCACATGCTGGGGTTGATGCAGATGTTACTAAAAAAGTAACAACCCTCTAAAAGTGAAGCAGGTGAGGGAACAACCTGGGGAAGAGCATTTCAGATAGAGGGAGTAGCAAGTTTAGAGGTAATTTTTATATCAAAAAGGCATAGTATGAAATGAAACATGTTTTCTATTAAAATATATACATCACTGTACAAAAGTATAATGTTCTTGTCATATAGTCAAAAGAGAAACTTCAGGCCTATATTCTGCCTGTTGAACTCATGGATTCAGCTTTACACAATGGCTTTATGATTAAGGAGTTTTTAAAATTGGATTTTTGTTGCATATTTTAAATGTACACTTAAGCTTTAAAATTGGAGATAAAATTCTTACTGAAAGCATTGGCACATCTACTTTGTAATAAAAACCTCTTATTACTCAGCTTAAGAAAGGACACCTACCTACTGCATTTACTGCATTAAAAGTTCTAATCCATTGATCCCTACCCTTTTCATTATTTATCAGCTCCCTTCAGTATTTGCTTTCCTCTGAATATAGCTTTTATCCCATGGCTGTTATTTTAGTTATTCTTTTATTAATACATGCAGTTCCCCTGGCAAAAATATCAACTCTTGATAAGCCTAATTAATTACCCACTTTTGCTATGCTTGAATATTGCTGAAGAAAAACACATAGCATAGCATGTTGGTGTCACTATAAATTCATGATCACAAACCTCAGATGAGCACTCACTGCTCTCTGCCATCTTACATTTCCCTAGACATGTTGATCTTCCTGCTCTGCCATGATTTTTCATACCATTGCCATTCTGTTCTTTATGCCCCGCCTCCCAATCTCCAGATGACAATTCTGCCTCATACTTAATGGAAACAATAGAAACCACTAGGTAGAATGGTCTCTTTCTCATCGCCGGTTTTATAGACATGAATCACTCCCCATACTTTTTTTCTGTTTTCTTGCACAGAAGAAACATAATTCTCCTCAAAGATGTGTTATTTTCTTTTCCTGATAGAAATACTTTCCAAATTAAAAATTCAGAAAAACAAAACAAACAAAACTCTCCCTTGAGACCACATCCCTTGAAACAGCACATTGTTTTCTTACTTCCCTTATCAAAGGAGTTGTTTATACATACTGTTTTCTTCCTTCTTTGCAGTCTTTAATCCACATCATTCTGGCTCTTGATTAAAACTTAATTTGTTAAATTACTAAATGACTTTAATGTTTTTGGTTGCACATTCTTTTCAGCTTCTTTAGAATATTCAATAAGGTAAATAACTTTCTTCTTGAAAAACTAACTCTTCTCATGGTTTAGATGACACTGTGTGTCTCTTATTTTTCTCTTCATCTCTCTTGCCATTTCTTCTCAGTTTCCTTTGTCAGCACTTTCCTCTCTGCTTGACATCTTAATGTTCCTCAGGGTCCACTGCTAGTCTCATTTGATACTTTTACCCTGGGCTATGCTAATAAACTCAAATTTATATTTCTAGCTCAAATCTCTCACCTGGATTTTAGATTCATGTCTCCAAACATGTATTTGGTCTCCATTGTATATTTGACAGGCAGTTTAGACTTCATATTTCAAAATACAACTCTTTCCTCTCACTCTATAGATAGGCAGCTCCTACTCTGAAATTTCCATTTGTGCCATAACAGATCAATCCAGAAATTTGGGAGTTATTATCAATTCCTTTCTTTCCTTCCTACTTCCTCTCGACCAGCAGGTCCTGTTAATTATACTTCCAAGATATTTCTTATATTTGTCTCCTTTTCATTATCTCTACTCTCATTATTTACTCTTCTAGTCTACTGGAATAGCATCTTAACTGATCTCAGGTCTGTACTTCGCAGGACAACCGGTCATTTTCATAAAATGTAAATCACATCATCTCATTCTCCTGTTAAGGTCCTTTTTTGGTTATCCATTGCTTTTAAAATAAAATCTATACTCAATAATAGTGTGACCTTAAAGGTCTCACATACTTTTGACCTTTGCTCATCTTTTCAGTCTGTTTAGTGTTCACTATATTTTATTTACATTACTTAAAATTCCTTGAACAAGCCAAACTCAGAGCCTTTTGTGTCATTTTGGTCTTGCCTGAATGTCATGTACTCATTGGTGCCTTTAAAACCTCCCGACCTAAAATATTTCTATGACCATTTCGTTGTTTCTCTTGTCTACCAAATATGAAGCTCAAGGAGGACAAGGAGTTCTCTGAACTGTAGTATGCTAACCACGTGCGTACTGTCTGATTTTAAATATTTTTGTATGTATGTATGTATGTAAGGATAGATAGATGGCAGAAAATCTGATCTGTTACATAAGATATACAGATGAAACATAGGCAAATGTAGACTTACTTATTTTCCCCCATTAATTGTAGGTGGTAAAATATAATACATTTCTTTAATTCTTTCAGCAAGATCTCTGTACCTTCTTGATATCGAGAGCCTGCAAAAACTCAACACTGGCGAATTATTTATACTGGTATGTGAAAATGGTTTTCTGTTTATTTTCTTATTACCCTTAAGAATTATTTTTTCCCATGCTTTAAACACAAAGACGATTTAAAATAAGATTTGACCCATCATGAAAAGTCTAGATACAGTATTTATATGTAGCTGTATTCCATGACAGCTGGGTTCTCGGAAATGCTTGTTGGCACCACTGTTTCTCTCCTTTTCACTAACTTTCCAGGAGCTAGGATATAACTGGAGAGGGAAATGGGTACTTTCAGTTTGCCATGTAAAGTAGTTGAGTATGATATTTTACCGTTCTTCAGGAATGTATATTTTCACATTATTTACTAAAACATTGGAATCATTTAAAAAGAGAAAGTTGGAATTAAAATTACCTTATGACATTTTAAACACGAGGAAACTGAGGCAGGGGCTTGCTGTAGCTGAACTTGGTAGACCTTGATCCAGGACCGAATCGCTTATCTACTGCTTTGACATTTTCAAGGTACTTTCAGTGACCTTTTCTCATTTGTTTCTGTGAAGTTAAATGGGCAAATATAAATATCTCTATTTTGCATTAAAACAATGTCCTGAGTCAGTTGAAGGAAAGAGAGAAACTGAGGAACAGGGTGGCTAACTGACTTCCTAAGACACCTTTATCTACTGCAGAATCCAGAAGAGAAGAAAAGTAGCTTAAGCCACAATCAGAAATATTTTGCCTCAATAAAAAAAAGTGCTAGGATTAAACACTAGATTAGAGGGCGTTATCTAGTTTTAAAGAGCAAACAAAGGGCAGAGCCAGGTGGGTAAGACCTACCTAAAGCTTTCTTTACCTTTGGGAGAATCCTTAAAACTACTTATATCACTTTTTAAATTTCTTGGCATGGGACTTTTTACTGTAGAAATGAGCTGATCTAATCTTACTGCTCAATTTTTATCTTTAAAAAAAATACAGATTCATAGATGTCCATTGTGAAAGCTCACTACAGATTAAGCATCCCAAATCCAAAAATTTGAAATCTGAAATGCTCCAAAATCCAAAACTCTGTGAGGATTGACATGAAGTGAAAAAGAAATGCTCTTTGGAGCATTTCAGATTTTGGATTTTTGAATTTAAGTTGCTAAGTATAATGCAAATATTCAAAAATCCAAAAAAAAACCCAAAAAACTAGAAATCCAAAACACTTCTGGTTCCAAGCATTTTGTCTAAGAGATGCTGAACCAGTATTTTTGAATAATAATGAGGTATTTTGGTTTTTTTTTGAGAAAATTACACAAACTATTTTGTTTTAAGATTGGATTGGGGAAGCTGTCCTTGTGGGTCAAATCCAGCCATAACTTCATTCTCTCACTCTCTAAAGGTAATGCTCTGCTGGGTACTGCCCCTGTACCTAAGAAGTAGGTAACTAAATTGGAGCACTCTTTGAACAAACACAGTTTTTGATTTACATACACAATAAATATTTGTTTAATTTAAGCCTTTATGGTTCTCTTTGCAACAAAGAAAAACCATTGTCAGCAATCTTAAATAAATCAGTGATTTTTTTCCCCCTTTGGAACCTGTGTTTGGTGGTTGCTGTTTTTTTTTTTTCTGTTGGCCTCTGTAGTGGGAAGAAAAATAGTTTCTCACTTTTACTTTAGCAGTTTAATGTAATATTCATAAAACTGCATTTTCCTCACCGGAAATTTCATTATGTCCTTGAAAATATAGGAAGTTTTGGCTAGTTGTTAATCACTATTTTTTCTTTGAAATGTTTACTTAGAAATTCTCATATTGTCAAATTGCTACTATTTTCTTTAAATGTCACCTTTTGCCGCTAATTTTCTCTGTGTTCTAATCTGAATACTTAAGGATATGTCTATTCACTAGTCTCATGAAAAAATATTTTCTCATGGAAATCTAAATATTTAAAAGGAAGTGGAGAGAAAAAATACTTGTGGGGTATGTTGCTGGGTTTTTGCATAAGTATTTCTAAGCTTCTTATGTATTTCAAAATCATTTGCGAAGAATTCATTTACAGGTATTTTTGTTTTCTTTCAATATTGATGGAAACTTTTCTCTGGCTTAGAATTTATAGTCTGGAATGCTCACTACTGTAAGAGTTATATTTATATATACTGATTATGTGAAGCTTTCAAGTTACATATTCTTTGTGTTTGATTGTAGACCAGATTTTATTATTAAATTTGAAATGAGTTTTGATAGAATCTTTGATCTCTTATTTTAAGTAGGAAGAATTTTCTGAAAGCAGCCAAACAGTAGGAAGCCTATTATATGAACAGTTTCCAACATAGCAGCTGTTTCTGTTCATAAGGAGCACACTTTGTTTTTTCTATAAACAAAGCACAGCCCCAGTTCCCAGTCTTATAAACATTCAGTCAAACTTAGATTTGATTTGTGTTTTCCCACTATATCTCTGATTCATTGAATCAATAGCATGTGCTGTGTCTATTCATTCCCTAAGGAGTAATTGTTTTTCCCATATTTGCAGTCTGCGTATTACATATTCAGAAATACTCATGGGGAGAAAAGCTATTGATGTGTGGACTCTTGCCTTTAATAGGCATAGCTTTTGTGAATGTAAGGTAACAATATGGGAAATAATTTCAAATAGTTTGGTTTAAAATGATCATTCTTCTTTTCCTTTGAACATATAAAAATAGTAAAATCTAAGAATTTAAATGCCTCTCTAAGCCTACTCTATTATAACAAATGTATTAAAATATAAATTTTAATTGATTGTGCTGTTTCTTTTGAACATTTGAATTTCCTTTTTTCATTTGTTCCCTTTCTGGTGATTTAAACAGGATTCTTGCTGTAGCTAAATCCTTAGGGGCCTATAGTTGTGCAGACAATCCTTTTAAAATGAATAGTGTCAACCTTTTAAGCCACAGAAGGGAGTTACAGTCTCCAGTCTGTAAAATGTTGGGCATCAGAATCTATAAATCGTTGCAGTTTTTTATTTTTATAGCCATTCTAGGGTGTTGAAATTGAAAGTAAACTTTGGATGCTTTGACGTGTTTTCTATAACTTTTAAGACCTCTCAAAGTAATAAAGGTTATTTACTCCACAAGATAAAATTGCCAGGAAACAGGTAGCCCACTGATGTCATCTCATAATGGGTACCTGGACAATTTTGTTTGCATTCCTACTTTAAGATGACAGCTTTCAAAGAAATACCTTAGAATGTTTTGTAGAATCTAGTTTATTGATGTGAACAGAAACCTCAGAAATGATTCAAATCTAGGTCTTCCAGTTTTGATAGCTAACTTTGTCTCTCATATTTGGAGATGACAGTGTCATTTTTTTGTTTTTAGATGGCCCTGTTCTTTGCATATAACTTTGGCTTGAATGATTTTTGAGAAGTGTTTGACACTTGATGGTTATTATGAGCATCAATGTATATTTTCAGTAACAGGAAATAACTGCAGTGATAGTGTTTACTTGGTGGTCAGAAAGACCAGGACACAGCAATAGGCCCATACATTGTGGTTGTCTGTATGTTCATTTGAAAGTGAGTTTGTTGCATAAACACAGGAAAAGACACTGAATACCCTTAGGTGATGGGGACAATCAGGACTTTAACTAAAGGGTAGAAGGAGATGGATGGATTTGAATAAGACCATATTGATAGTTTCGGAGTTTAGAACTGCTGCTGTTTGTTTTTTGACATTGTCCTGAAATGACCAGACATTCTGGAATACTGTGCATAGGAAATATGAACTTGTTTTGTAGTTATTCTTAGTTAATTACCTGGAAACTTCTTTCAGTGACAAAAATGATAGAAATCGTTTCCAGTTCTGTATATGCAGCTATTGAAAATTTGAAATGTTGATAATTGGGCCGGGCACAGTGGCTCACACCTGTAATCCTAGCACTTTGGAAGGCCAAAGTGGGCAGATCACGAAGTCAAGATATCGAGACCATTCTGGCCAACATGGTGAAACCCTGTCTCTACTAAAAATACAAAAATTAGCTGCATGTGGTGGCGTGCACCTGTAGTCCCAGCTACTCAGGAGGCTGAGGCAGGGGAATCACTTGAACCCAGGAGGTGGAGGTTGCAATGAGCCTATATCACACCACTGCACTCCAGCCTGGGCAACAGAGCGGGACTGCATCTCAAAAAAAAAAAAATGTTGGTAATATAACTGAGAAATGTAATTTTGATTTTATTTTAATTTAAATAGTCAAATGTGTCCAGCAGTGGCTCTGAAAGTTCCTTTTTCTTTCTTCCTTTCCTTTTTTTTTTCTTTTTTCTTTTCCTTCCCTTTCTTTTACTTCAGGATCCTACTCTGTCACCCAGGTAGGAATGCAGTGGTGTGATCACAGCTCACTTCACCTTCTAATTTCTGGTCACAAGTGGTCCTCCCACCTCGACCTCTTGAGTACCTGAGACTGTAGGCATGCATTCACCATGCCTGGCTAATTTTAAAATTTTGGTAGACACAGGGTCTCGCTGTCCTTGGCTAGCCTGGTCTCAAACTCTTGGCTTTAAATTATTCTTCTGCCTTGGCCTCCCAAAGTGCTGGGATTATAGGCATGAGTCATTGTGCCCAGCCTGTTCGATTTGGGATACATTATCAGTTAAGAAGGTTGAAAAGTTTCATATGTGTTTTAAAGATAAAACAGTATGAAAGTCAACTTAGTAAAATCGAAAAAGTCTGACCTGGGAGCCCAACGTCCTGGGTTTCTATCTCAGCTTTACAGTCAGTCATACTACCATAGATAAGACACAGCCTCCCTAAGTTTCACTGCTGATAAAGCAAGCAAGTTGATCGAGATTGATGGTTTTCAAACTACACATCATCATGATCTACTGAAAGCAATTTAAAGTCTCACAGTCTAGCATTTGTTATTTAAAGAAAAGTGAAATAAACAAAATAGCAAATATTAACATATTGTTCACAGGATATTGTTTTGTGAAGCTTTTCAGTTTTATGCATCTGTGTGCATATGTGGCTGTATCAAGTTTTTTTTTTTTTTTTAAACTTTCCAGCCTCCAGAACTCTTTTTGTTTCTCTTTTTTTTTTCTCAAGTTGTAATACTTTTTTTTTTTTTTTTGAAAGAGATACCATCTCTCTTTGTTGCACAAGCTGGAGTGCGATGGTATGCTCATAGCTTACTGCAGTTTCACCCGGGCCCAAGCTATCTTCCCGCCTCAGCCTCCCTAGTAGTTGGGGCTGCAGGCAGTGTCACCATACCTGGCTTATTTTCATTTATTTATTTTTTTAAATGTAGAGGCTGGTCTCAAACTCCTGACCTCAAGTGATCCTCTTGTCTAGACCTCCCAAAACGCTGGGATTATAGATGTGTGAGCCACCATACCCAACTTGTTATTTGTTTTGGTTTGTTCTCAGTGGAACATTTAGAAACACTGGGTTAGAAGACCTATAAAATCTTACCCAGATCATTGCTTATATGATTTTATATGATCATTGCTTATATGATTTTTGTAATTGTATAAGCAGATTAGGTTTAGGGAAACATTTAAGATGTCTTTAACTCTCTAAAACCATAGTTTTTTAACTGGAAAGTTATTAAAGATTACATATGGATCTTTGAGAAACAGGAAACTAGATGGGAAAAGACAAATTACTTAAAATTTTATTCATCTTTCAAAAGTATATTAGTGAGAGCAATAGTTTCAGAGTGGTTTTCAGAACAAGAGAATCTTATGTAATACCGAAGTATTACACAGATTATGAAAACAATAGTTTTTGTTCTCAAGTTACTCAGTAAATATGTGAGTGTAGATGATTTCTGAAGGTGTTAATACTCTTAAGTACCTCATAAATAGGAGAAAATGCTTTTGGTGGTAAAAGTTTTAGAAAATTTGGGATATTATTTGGGATATTACACAAATTAAGGCATTACTACTCTTAGTTTACCTTTTATTGATGGTTATATGTGTTGCTCCTTAACTTTTCATTTTTAAAAGTGATGATAAAATATGTTTTATTACTCCAATTTTATTATTTTTGTATATGTAAATTACTGTTTTAGTAAAATGGCATGAGTATTTACCAAATGAATCTGAGTTTCATTTCATATCACACAAATAACTGAAACATATTTTTAAGGTATGTGATAGTGGAATGTGAAGATCAAGATACTCAGCAGAGAGATCCTAAGACTCATGAAATGTACTTGAACGTAATGAGAAGATTCAGCCAAGCATTGTTGAAGGTAACCATTAAATGTGAGGGTTGGCAAACTGCAGTACATGGCCATATTCAGCCTATTGCTTGTTTTGGAACATCCCATGAAGTAAGAATGTTTTGTATTTATTTAAATTTAATTTTGTTTTTGTGTGTGTGACAGAGTCTTGCTCCATTACACAGGCTAGAGTGCAGTGGTGCCATCTCGGCTCACTGCAACCTCTGCTTCCCAGGTTCAAGAGATTCTCCTGCCTCAGCCTACCAAGTAGTTGGGATTATAGGTGCCAGCCACAACACCTAGCTAATTCTTGTATTAGTAGAGACGGGGTTTCGCCATGTTGGGCTAGGCTGTTCTCGAATTCCTGACCTCAGGTGATCCACCTGCATCTACCTCCCAAAGTGCTGGGATTATAGGCGTGAGCTACCGCACCCAGCCTGGTTTTTATATTTTTAAATGGTTGAAAACAAATCAAAAGAAGAAGAATTTTTGATGCATGAAAATTATGTGGAATTCAAATTTATTGTTCATAAATAAATTATTGGAATAGAATCATACTCACTTGTTTTTATATTGTCTATGGCTACTTTTGTACTCAATAGGAGTTTAATAATTGGAATGAAAACTGTGAGGCCAAGAAGATCTAAAATATTTACTCTTTGACCCTTTACAGAAGTTTATTTGATCCCTGATTTAATGAAATAAACCTATACATGGAATTAAAAGGAGTAGAGCTTTGCTTTTTATTTTCCTTTCTATTTTATATCTTTCTTATCAAGGCTATGTACATTTCCAGAAATCTGGCAATGGCCATATTGCAGATACTTTTTATATAACATATTTTTGCTTTTTCAACAGCTTTTAAGAGATTTATGTTTCCTGTGTTCTTTTGATTCTTAAAGCAGTGTCACAGTTCAGCCAGCAGAGGGTGCAAGGGCAGTGAAAAGAAAGCTGCCACACAATCTGTGACTTGCTGCAGAAATATTCTATTTCATGTCGTCTTTCATCTGTTTCACGTTTTGTGCTCTTAAAAATTTAAATCACATCTTATTAAACACTTTGAGACTAAGCTTTTGTATTCATTCTCAGAGCTTCTCAACATCAAACTGATTGCCAAATAAGCCGTTGGTCCTCTCTTCTCATCTCGTTTCTGTCACAGCCTTTGTTACCATTTGAAGACATTTCAGTTTCTTTAAGCCTAAATTTCCTCATCTTCGAAATGTGGATGATAACATTTACCCAGCTTCTCTTACCAGGGTAATTGGGAAGTTTAAATTAGAAATGTATTTTATAATATTTTATGAACTAGGAATCACTACATAAGACTGTATAGCATTTAGTTTTTATGACATATATTTTAAGCACACATCATGGTGCTATTTGAAGTTTTGTTTTTTTTTTTTTAAGTTGATTTTTAGTTTCTTGAAGACTGATGTCTTAGTTTTTGCCGTATGTATATGCCCAGCACATTGCTGGATCATAGGCTGTCGGATATTTATTTACTCAAATAATGAATGAATGTATTTTAGGATAAATAAATTCTATCTTGTTACATGGTTTATGTGAAAAAAAATAATGCTATTGTAGATAGACCAGTATTTGCTGAAGACTCAGATAATTTTCAGTTATGGATGGATTAGTGGTGTTTAAGATAGGGGGTTTCTTGTTATTTTTGAATCAAGATCATTAATCTTTTTCAATTTTGCTTTCTATTCAGGTTTACAGCTATGAGAAATAGAAATAAAGATTATCCATGCTATTAAAGAAACCGTGACCATTATGCTACGTAGAACTAATTTTTTCTTACTTTGAACCCTTCAGGGTGATAAGTCTGTCAGAGTTATGCGTTCTTTGCTGGCTGCACAACAGACATTTGTAGATCGGTTGGTGCATCTAATGAAGGCAGTACAACGTGAAAGTGGAAATCGTAAGAAAAAGGTAAGCCTATGGTGTATGCTTTTGTTCATAACTTAATAGTGTCTTGGCGTCTTAAAATGCTGAACATTTGCTATTGTCTTTTTGGTTTGATGTGTGAACTTCTTATGAAATTATAGTAATAGGAATGTTTTGTGAGTTTACATATGTTGATATAATGTTTAATCTTCATAACAACCCTCGGAGCTATTATTATCCCAATTGTGAGGAGGAGGCAAAGAGAGGTCAAGTAATTTGTTAATATCATAGTCATATAGCTAGTAAATATTGGAGTGGGGATTTGTACTTAGACATTCTTAGTCCACTGTGCTTTACCACCTCTCATGTTAGAATCTTAGCAAATTAGAATATACGATATTTTTGATATGGAAGGAATCTCTACAGATCATTTAGACTAGAATTTTTCTGAGAAAACCAAAGTCCAGAGTGACTTGCCCAAGGTTTCAGAACTGATTGTTAGTAACAGCACTAACTTTGTGTCTGTTCTTTCCTGGCTAGTACACCAGTCTTTCTCTCAGCTATGAGGCTTCTATTTGATGGGTAGAAGTAAATGAGTATCTATTGTGTCATTTTTTTCTGATCATAGCCTAAATAATATGAAGGATTCACTTGATATCTTTTCCTAATTCCATTAGATAATTAATTGGCAAGTCTTTCTTGGTAACCTTTGTAAAACAACACAACACATTTTACTGTTTTTCTTCAGACTTTTAAAGGAAAGCAGAGAGAGGAGGAAAGTATGAAGATCTGAGTCAGTGGTTCAAAAGCAAAGAATCAGGTCTAAAGAGAAATGCTAGCAGAGATACGTGGAAGGAGTAATGAGTAATGTTCAGCAGGTTAGAGAGGGGAAAACACTCTGAGAGGAAATACAGTTCTGTTGAATTGGCATTTTCTTTGTTGTTGAGAAGAATCATAAACCTTGGTCAAATAAATACATTTCTACTGCTGTTCCATTTGTAGCACCTCTCCCCAGAGGTGCCTGTGTGAGAAGCAGTGTGATCTCCAAATGCCCACCAGCAGAGGGAATGTCTGCTGCTCCGACATGCAGTTTGGGGCTTATATTTGAAACCAGTTTGTTTTAGTGCCAGGAGCTCTTCAATTTAGCAGACAGAAGAACCTTGGCGACAACTGAATTTAGCTGGTTGACCACCTATTTGAGACATCACTTAGAGTCCTCCCCAAATAAATTTTGTGTTTCTCACATTACACACACACACGCACACACATTTTTTTTTTTTTTTTTGAGAACCGAGTCTAGCTTTGTCTCCAGGCTGGAGTGCAGTGGTGTGATCTCGGCTCACTGCAACCTCCGCCTCCTGGGTTCAAGCAATTCTGCCTCAGCCTCCCGAGTAGCTGGGATTACAGGCATGTGCTGCCACACCCAGCTAATTTTTATATTTTTTGTAGAGACGGGGTTTCACCGTGTTGGCCAGGATGGTCTCAATCACCTGACCTCGTGATCCACTGGCCTCGGCCTCCCAAAGTGCTGGGATTACATCACATAACCTATATTTTAAGTCAGACCTTTCCAAATATAGTCTCAATATTGGCTAAAAGTCTTCATAGGCATTTTATCATGATATGGTAAAAGACAAACTTAATTTTATTTACATATATTTACTAGAAACAAGCCCTGGCACAATGAAGAAATGCAGAGATAACTCTCTACTACCATTATTAGCATTAATACTAGTAATAATGAAATGACCACTAATCGTGTAAAATCATATGTAGTACTTTTTCATTCCTCATAATTTATTTGGGAGAGCTATATCCGTGGGTGCAATGTTGTTACATCTGTGGCAGGGTAATCCCTGAGTTAAATGTCAAATGAGTGGAAAAAATGATAATATTGTTGTTGTCGTATTTCCTTCTTTGATCGCTAGTTTAGGAAAAATTCTGCTAGAAGAGGTCTAAGTCTACATATTTGAATTCTAATAAAATGCCTTTTTCATCTACTTCTTTTTTTCTTTTTATGAGAAGGCTTCAGTGCAGTGGCATGATCTCCGTTCACTGCAGCCTCTGACTCCCATGTTCAAGCAATTCACCTGCCACAGCCTCCCAGGAAGCTGGCACTACAGGTGTACACCACCACACGTGGCTAATTTTTAGTAGAGATGGGGTTTCGCCATGTTGGCCAGGCTGATCTCAAACTTACCTCATGTGATCTGCCTGCCTCAGCCTCCCAAAGTGCTGGGATTATAGGCATGAGCCACTATGCCTGGCCATCTTTTCCATCTATATTTAAAATAGATTAACACTTTCACTGTTAATATTGTAAGTAGTCTCTTTTCACTTTATGATTCTTTAGGGGATATTACTCATTTATGTGTTCTACAATTATGTAATATGTATTGCATGCCTACTCTATGCCAACACAGGTTCTTGGGATATAGCAGTGAATATAAACATCTCTTCTCTTATGGGAATTATATTCTTATTGAAGAGAGTAAATGCAATAAATAAGTAAAATGTAGATAGTGTTATATGTGATGGATAAAAATAAAACAGGAAAGGGGAATAGGCAGTACTTGTGTCCAGTAGTAAGGCAGTGTTTCACTTCTTAATATGGTGGCCAGACAAGGCCTCACTGAGAAATTGACATTTGCACAAAGACCTGAAGTGGGTAAGAGAGCAAGCCAGTTCCAGCCAGAGGAACAGCAGTGCACAGGCCCTGAGGTGGGAGCATGTGTGACAATTGTGAGAAATAGGAAGAAGCCCAGTATATTTGGAGCAGCAGCATTGGGTACAGTAATAGGAGATGAGGTTAGAGATAATTGGGAAATGGATGGAATTTATCCTTGTAAATCATTATAGTCAATATTATTTTGACTGAAACACTGAGTAAGAATAGAAGCTGTTGGAGATTTTGAATAGAAGGGTAACATGAACTGACTTTCATTTTAGCAGCTGCACTCTGGTTACTTTTGATAAGAAACTGTAAGAGAGTGAAAAGTTTGAAGAAGAGGAGCAATCAGGAGGCTATTGAATTAATCAAGATGAGAAATCGTGGTGGTTGGGTTCTTAGGGCTTATAGTGGTAGAGGTGGGAAGAAGTGGCTAGATTTCGCACCCCATTCTTATTTACTTTTGGGTTATTTTATTTTTTTAATCAGCATATCAACTAGAAATTTGTTAAGATAGGATAACTTAGTCTCAAGTTAGTTGGCATTACTTCACATTAGTAGATCTGACCATCCCTTTAGTTAAGGAGTAGATTTAGTGATTTTTGTAACACTTATGTAGAAATTCATACCAGTTGATTTTAACTTAAACTTTTCATCATTCAGGAAGAGATTGGATTATTACTGAAGGGAAATAATTGTTTTATATCTTGGTTGTCATTGAAACATATTTTTTTTTCTGAACTTCTTTCACTGATTCCAGAGTTCTCTCCTTTGAGGTGTACCTAGAAGCACAAAGCACTTCAACTTCCCGGTGGCATTATAGTTGAAGTGTTTTATGCTGCTGTGATTGTCATGTCGAGTTTTCTATCTTAAAGAACAAACTCTCCTATTTAGGGGAGAAGGCTCTGCTGCTAAAGATTGCAGAACTCTCCCAGCTTTTAAAGGAAATTGATTGTTCTTTTGAAATTGAATAGAAGGGCTTCTTCTAAATAGTATAGATGTTGCTTAATGATAAAGCTATTTCATCATGACTTGGATTTCTCAGTTTCTGTAATGTTAGCTTAATGCATTATGTATATGAGCTGAAGAAAATGAATGATGATGATATCTTAGGAAAACTTTGACCATACAGATTCAGCGAAACTTAGAAAGTAGGCTTGTAGTTCCTTCAAGTGAATCAAGTTTCCTCTTTAAACTCAAAAAATGCACTGGGGCAGTGTAATGAAACTTTTGCTTATTATTTGGTCATGCAAAATTAAACGTCAAATGAAATTTCAGTTTCTCTCTGTGGCTTCACAAATCCTTGGAAACAGAAATTGAATCTTTACGTCCAACTTGAATAAATTCCTGATTCTTTGTCAGCTTTAGCAAGTGAAATGTATTCTCTATCCTTCCTGTGAAAGTCCATCTTTTCACAGTCAAGGGATTGCCTCGTTTAAGGCATGCTGCTGCCATTGTTAGGTGGATTATTTATAAGTACTTGTCTCTCACATACAAGCTATCTCCTTTATATTACATTCGTGCTTTGCAAATATTTTTGAGGTAATGGAATCAATTTTTATGTCTTTACTATATGTTTTATAAACTACTCTTCTATTTTAACCTCATTAATCCTTTCTGATTTGTTCTAGAATGAGAGACTACAGGCATTGCTTGGAGATAATGAAAAGATGAATTTGTCAGACGTGGAACTTATCCCATTGCCTTTAGAACCCCAAGTGAAAATTAGAGGAATAATTCCAGAAACAGCTACACTGTTTAAGGTAATTGTGATGGATATTTAATGTGTATGATTGGAACCTAATTATTAAACTAGATTAGAGATACTACCTTGGAAAATTAATACATTGCAGAGATCATAGCTATAATGCTAGTTGATATAGTAAATGCTCCATCAAAGGTTACTTTTATTAATCAGTGTGTTTTGATTTAAGATCTTCTTTTGTTACTAGTACGTAGGCATTTTTCTATGATTTGTGAAACAGTTTTATATCTCTGGGTTGTTTTTTAATATTTAATTTTTTTATTGTTTTATTTTTGTAGAGATGGGTCCTCACTTTGTTATCCAGGCTGGTATCATACTCCTGGCTTCAAGCAATCTTCCCACCTCAACCTCTCAAAGTGTTGGGATTATAGGCATGTGCCAACATACCCAACATAATATTTAATTTTTTGAGCCATAATTACTTTTCTTTATGTAAAATTTCTTTTTAAAGGGCAAATTGCAAACATATCATGCATTCATTCAGTTCATGAGTTCAGATGGTTAGATATGAGTCCCAGTTGACCTTTTTAACATTTCTTAGTCTGATATCTGTTCCTGTTGAAACTTAAGTTTTTTCTTATATTTTCAAGTGGCAATTATCTTTAGTCCTTAATAGCATACCAGGGTTGGTGTTTTTCCTATTGGCTGGCCACCAGTTCAGGTAGAAACAGCTGATGCAGCTGCCTTCTCTAATCAGGCTCAAAGGGCCAATGGCCTGGGCGTCATTATCTGTCAACATCATATTGAAAGATCTTTGTGAGACATGGTGTTTTATGTTTTGTGAGTCTAGTAGAAAGGCATAGTTGCATTGAATATTACTTTGCACGAGTTAAGAAAGGGCTTATAGAATAACAACAACTAGTGTATATACAAAAGGTTGTAATTATAGTAGGAAATAGTTTATATTTTTAAAGAGGTATATTTCAAGGCAATCTTATATTTGATCATGGGTTGCAGCCCAGCTCATACAACTGAAACGTAAGTTTCATAAAGCAGTACCTCACCTTAACTGGGTATTATGGACGGATAGTTTCTATTATTTTATACATTATTCTGTTGCTTTAATTTTTAAATTTTTAGATATTGCTTACAACCTATTTAATTGGTTTTAAAACTCACTAACAGATTACAACCTGCAATTTGAAAAATACTGGTATTATAGTATGCAATTTGAAAATACTGCTATAGGAGATACAATGCAAGTATTTCTTAGTCTGTGCTTGCAGTCTACTGGAGACTGAAATGTAAAAAACTATACACAAGGTAATAGACATATAACAACTGGCATTCCTTTGGGCTAGAACGCTCAAAGAAGACCAGCTTCTAGTACTCTTGAATGCTAAGAACTCATCAAGAACAGTGAATTAAAAAAGAAATGTTACCATTTTTTTTTCCAACCGTGGTGGAAAAGGGTATCTAAGACATATAGCAAGTGTTTTAAGAGTGGAGTATAACAGAAAATGTATTTGCCTCTAGTGGTAGGTGTATTCTGGACTCATATTCTTTTTGATTAAAAAGTATTATCATTATGTTTCATGAAATAAAATATGGGAGATATTTTTGATCTGAATATTCAGTCTTGATTATGTTTCCTTCAACCCTTACGTATGTGGGCATTCTTAAAAATTTTGTGTTGGAGTTTAGGAATAATGGTTCTGAGGCAGTTGCCACATAATATTAGTTATGTAGAATGTCTCTGTGTAGAGTTGCTACATAACTCTTAAGTAATTCATACTCATTTTTGGCTCATGAATGCCTTTGAGAATCTGACGAAAGTCATGGATTATGCACTTTAGAAGATTGCCTGTATGCTTACACATACACTGAAGTTTCTGCATACACTTGCAAGGGATCTGTAGACTCCTCTTGTCCTTGTATAAGCTCCTTAGAGCTGAAAAGACTAAGGACACTTGTTTCTAGTAGTTTTAAAAGTAATTTTGTAGACCTTAGTGTAACAGCCAAAGGTGGATATTCATGGGTAGTGGACCCCTTAAGGTACTGGGATTAGTGCTGGTTATCCTGTGGTTGTCTTCTTGCTTTACATTTCAGATGAAATCTAAATTAGATGAAGTCTAATTGAATCTGAAAAAGGAAATCACAACAAAGATTATCCTGCCTGTCGTTTATCTTTAGGAAGATAACTTCCAATTATTCTTGTGTTTTTGTGAACTAGGGCTCAGGGTAATTTATAAAATACCCTTTCACCAGGAGTGATAAAAGGATATTCCAAATTTAAGGGAATTTAAAGTTCAGAATTTTGTTCCAACTAGAGTTTGTAAGTTTTAAACATCCATTCTCTGAACCATTTTCCATGTTGTTGTTTTTTTCCCAGCATTTTATAGAAAAGTTTTTAAGCATACAGCAAAGCTGAAGGAATTTTACAGTAGACAACTGTGTACCTACCACTTTAATTCTGTCATTAACATTTTGCCATTTATTTTGTCACATCTCTTCATCCTTTTATATGATGTTTTTTGGGCCATTATTTCTCTTGGTTATTACCATTTTTTTGTTGTTGTTTTTAAATTTGTTTGACTCATTCTTTTTCTTTGGATTAATATGTTTCACCAGAATTTTTTCTTATATAATTTCTTCTCAGTGACCAAACTCAGCAGGGTCTCTCTCTCAGAACAATTTTCTGACCATTTATCTCCAGAATATCCCTCTTAGCATGCCACTTTATATAAGGTTTTGTATGATTCCCCCTTTCTAAAGAGAATTTAATTTATTTTTTTGTTGATTTAAACATATACCTACACTAATTTAGGTAGTCATATAATTAAGGGAAGGACTCTGAGGAAAACATAAAATTATTCTAGAGTAAAAGATACAGATATTTGAGATCTCCTCTTATTTTATAAATGAGGAATTTGAGTCTTAAGTCTGCACAACTAGTGCAGATTGAGCATCTTTAAACCAAAAATCCAAAATCTGAACCTTTTTGAGTGCTGACATGAAGCCACAAGTGGAAAACCCTGCAACCGACTGTGTGTCATGCATCACAGTCAAAACAGGGCCAGAATTTTGTTTCATGCACGAAATTACTAAAAATATTGTGTAAAATTACTTTCAGCCTAGGTGTATAGGGTATATATGAAACGTAATTGAATTTCAAGTTTAAACTTGGGTCACATCCCCGAAATACTTTATTATGCAAATATTCCAAAATCCGGGAAAGTCCAAAAGCCAAAACACTTGCAAGCATTTCTGTTATGGGATACTCAACCTGTAGTATACAGGGCTCTTGACTTTCCATCTGGTACATTGTTATGCTATACTGTTTCACCTTATTTATTCCAGTATATCTCTAAAAATAAAAATGGTGATAGATATATATGTAGAATGTCTTCAGTATTATGCATGGTGCCAGACTGTTGACCTTTACAGTTTCTGAATGCCTTAGTAACTCTGCAGAAGAGGTGTTATTTTTGTTTTACAGGTGAGGAAACAAGTTAAAGAATACACATAAGGCTATCCAGCTAGTACCTGGCAGAGCCTGGAATGTTTCAATCACATGACTAATTGTAGAGCTTGTGCCTCTTCCACCGTGTAGTCTTCTGACTGTTAGCTAGTTCATTGTTCTTTCCAGTGTACCCTATGTATCTCACTGAAAACCCAACTTGTTTTTTACGTCCTATTTCCGTGTGTTTATCTTGTATATCAACATTTTCTTGTATGTGTAGTAAATCTTTGTGTATTAATTCATGCCCAAATTTGAAATCAATATTTTTATTTTCCAGAGTGCCCTTATGCCTGCACAGTTGTTTTTTAAGACAGAAGATGGAGGCAAATATCCAGTTATATTTAAGCATGGAGATGATTTACGTCAAGATCAACTTATTCTTCAAATCATTTCACTCATGGACAAGGTGAATATGACCTTATGTTGATGGGGAACATTTTTTTCGTTTTAGAAGACTGTGGTTTAGTACATTTGCTCTTTGTGGAACAGAAGTATTTGTAATATTTAGGTACGATCCTAGAAAGCTCAACAGAGTTTGAAGTGGAATACATGTGTTCTATAGTTTTTTTTTCCTCAATTAAGTTATCTAAGTATGGGATTCAGTAGTTTCCTTCCTCTTACACTATTAAATCTTTTTTTTTTTTCTTTTTAATTTCGTCTCTGTCCCTGGCATTAAAAAGTACATGTTTGCCCCATTTCCCTTTTCCTGAGTTCTAAAGTACTTCATGTCCAGAAAGGACTGCATGAAGTGTTAGGAACAAACCTAGTGTTCATTGAAAACTGCTGACAGAGATTTAGAGTAGATGAAAAATTTAGCATCCCATCATCTAAGTTCTTAATAAATTTAATTTTAATGATCAAAGTTAAATTAATTAATATAAACTTAATTTGGGTTAACTTCCTAAATCTGTATCATGTTAAACTGCTATACTATTTGCCCACAAAACTGTTTTTTAACAATCTTTACATTTGGTTAATATATTTTACCTTTTGATTAAAAGCTGTTACGGAAAGAAAATCTCGACTTGAAATTGACACCTTATAAAGTGTTAGCCACCAGTACAAAACATGGTAAGTGTATTTTAAATCATTATTGTTTACTTTAGTGTACATTGTATGTACTTTTTCAAACTGAGAATTATTGAGTCTGTTAGAGATACAAATAAATTCCATTTGTAGCACTGAAGACAAGTTGGACCTTCCTGCCTGCCTCCCTTCTGTCATCTTTCCTGTTTGTCAGTAACTACTAGTTAATGTAGTTACTGAGAAACAGTATATTTCAGACAATCCTGACAATACTGTAGACATAGACACACACACACACACACACACACACACACACACACACACAGAGTCAGACAGAACATGTAAGTCCTTTTGAGATGAATAATCTCTGGAAGTTTGGTAGAAGGTTTCTTAGGAATGCTTGTCTAATGCTTACTGTAAATTCCATAGTCTTGCTACCTTTCTAGCTTTATACCAATAGTTACTGAGAAACGAAACATATGCTGTAGGTTTTCTATTCTTCCTCTGGCCACTCCCAAATCTTTTTGGTGCCTTAATTACTCTTCAAGTGCAAATGTGCATCTTTACTATCCTGCAAAAATTCATTTGTTAGCTTTCATTTTCTCTTGGGACAAAGACCCAAAAAACCTTTACCTAGCTTCTAAGTGCATGCATATTGTGACACACCCTATATCTATCTTTCAAGCCTCTTCCTTTTGCCACTCTTCCCCTGCATCCTAGGTTTTAGCCTACTGGCTGCCTTGTTTTATCTAATGCATTGTGCTCTAACGCCTTCACATACAATGCAATCGTTGTCTCAGACATTCTTTGCTCCATGGCCTATTAACTTTATTATCCCTGAAAACATGGCTCAAATGATAGATGTCCTTCAGTCCCTACTGTAAGTTATGTCTCCTTACATTACTTCCTTTCATAGTACCTTATATTCATAGTATTTATCTCAGTGAAGTTTATAAGCTTTAAGATCCATGTAGGCAGAGTCAAGCATCTATTTTGACTTACTTGGCAAATTTCTTCCTACATAGTAGAGAAACAATAAATGGTGAATTAGTGCCAACTGTTCTGTATTTATGATGTAAGAATAAATGAGATATTTCTTACTCTACGGGAGTATACAGTCTCCTAATTTGCATGCAATTTATTATCCTGTAAGGCTTACCAGAATCAGATCATGATAGTTTATGATCTTGAAATATTGTTTCCTTCATTCAACTTTTATTTTTTTAATGTATCCGTTGTTTTATGCTTCTGTTGTCTTCAGATTTAGCAGACTGAGTTTTCCTCATTCTCATTCTGATCCCTCTCCCCTCCTTTTTTTGGTAGTTTAAGGAATTTACACATCTGTCATTACCAGGAAATGACACAAGATGGATTATTGGACGAAAGGAGCCATTACATACAGTTTTTTATACGGCATTTAGGGTTAGGTGATTGTATTCCATAATTCTAGATATCTTATGGTGATTTTAAATTTGGAATATTTTAATTGGTACATGTTGTAAGTCTACAGAAAGAAGAAATTTTTGATGCTGCATTTAAGCTTGGTCTATTAGTTTTAGTTTCTCATGTTTCATAAGAGAAATTAGCCTAGAGAAACATACAGACTAAACCAGCTAATTTTTTTTTTTTAAGTTTTCTTATAGGTACTATGACGTAAATGCCAGTATAAACTTAATATAATGTACACATCTTTTTAAGTTGTTGAGATATGGAATGCATTCATTTACAGATGATTATTCTTAACAGAACTTTTATTTTTGTTTCTTAACTAGTAGCTATCTATGCTTAATGCAATGCGTACATTTCTGTGTAGGCTTCATGCAGTTCATCCAGTCAGTTCCTGTGGCTGAAGTTCTTGATACAGAGGGAAGCATTCAGGTATGGTATCAATAAAGATTATGCAATTCATAAATATATTCTTGTCATAAAAAATTCAGTCTTTATAACATAGAGTTAAAAATGAAAGTCTCCTTTTACCATTTTTCTTTCTTCTAGTTTTTTTCTTCCTTTATTCAGAAGTAAGCATGTTTGCAGTTGAAGGTTTTTCCGTTTGTTACATGCAGATACTCAGTTCCTTGAACAGTGCATTGCGTATCAAGGGATCAGGCATTAATTGGTGAACACAGCCTGGCCAACATGGTGACACCCCATCTCCACTAAAAACACAAAACTCAGCCAGGCACAGTGGCACATAACTATAGTCCCAGCTACTTGGGAGGCTAAGGCAGGAGAATCGCTTGAACCCAGGAGGTGGCGGCTGCAGTGAACTGAGATCATATCATTGCACTCCATCCTGGGCGAGAGAGTAAGTCTCTGTGTCAAGAAAAAAAAAAAGAGTTAACTGGTGAAGAAATTTAAATTTGTTAATGTTTATACTTGCATTATTTTCCAAAGTATGGAGGTGTTGTAATTTATTTGATATTAATTGATGGGAACTTTGATTATTTCCATCTAGTTTTTGTTACTCAGAACACTGCTACCATGATATTGTTGCTCATCCATCTTGTGTATAATTATTTAAGAACGCTATCCTCTCCCTCCAACCTATTGCTCCCCTTTAATACGAGAAAAGGTGAGTGGTTCCTGGGACAAAGAAATATATGTCTTTGGAGTTTTTTTACCCTTTAAATACATGTATTAGTTGTTGTAACATCTTAATGGTTTATTTTTGTATTTTTTAAATATAGTTTTTCTATTTCCTCATGTAAGAAAAAAGTATGTAATTCAAACAATAATTGATAGACCTGAGATCAAAGATAATACATACAAGGGTTTGGTAAAGGATATTTAATAAAGTGTGTTTTTGCCTTTCCCTATTTAATTGTTACATTTATTCAGTATGAGAGTTAGATTTGTAGAAAATTATTATTCTGATTCTTTTGCAAAGCAAGTGCCTATTCTGTTCTTTGATTTGGAGTGCAGTCAGGTGCAGTGGTTAAAAGCTCAGGCTTAGGACGTCAAACTGCCTGGGATTCAATTCCACCTGTGTAACTTTCCAGCTCTGTAACCTTGAGTGAACTGGTTAACTCCTGCAGAGAAGAATTAACACAGTAGGCCTAAGGTTGCTATTTTTGGAAAGCCCTCCTTGCCAGGAGATTGGTCATTGGCTTTCAGCATGTTCCCTTTGCTTCCTAATTGAGAAGGGTGGTTCACTGTGCCTAGGTTCTTTGTTCAAATAATGTGCTTTAAGTTCGCTTTCCTCCTGGGAGTCTGGAATTTTATAGTTGCTAGACAGAGGGTGCCTGGGTGACCAGTTCTTGATAAAACCTTGGGTTCTAAGCCTCTAATGAGCTTCCCTTGGCAGGAACACTGCACCCATGTTACTGCTTTTTATTTTTTATCTTTAGCTATTGGAGAAGAAGCTCAGTGTTTCTCTTCACAGGACAGAGATGGATATGAACGAATTTCTCCAGATTTTTTTCTGTATATGATTACCATGTTGATTCTATTGTGTATCCTTGTATCCTCTCTCTGTAACAAACCTTAGTCATGGTACAACTACCATCTTTTGTCTGTAAGACCTTCTAGCAAGTCAAACTTGTCAGTGGTCCTGGGGACCCCTTTAATATACCGTTCAAAACACAGTTTTTCCATCTGTAAAATTTGAGTATAACCCATGTTACTCTAGCATTGTTCTGAAGAGGACATGAAGTGTACTTAAAGTTTTTAACATGGGTCCTAATTGCCATCATTGTTTCACAAGTTTTTGATTATTTGTTGTTTTGTGTAATTATGATTTTATAAAATGAAACCAGTAACAATTTGTAAATTGGTGAACACAATTTACAACAGATTTATAAAATGAAAACAGTTACACCTCGATTCTTGACTGCACATATGATCTGTGTAAGTCATTTAGCTGGGTCATAGATCATCTTCAGCTTTATTTGGTAATTCACAGTTGTTTTTTGCTAATTAAAAGTTGTTTTCCAAAATAGTTATACTTCTTGTGTTTCTCCTTACAACACATCTTTGCCAAATCTTAGTGTTGCCAAACTTCAAACAGTTCTTATCTCATTTTGGTATATTTGCATTTCCCTAATTATCCATAAGATTGAACATACGAAAATATGTGTATAGGCCATTTGTTTCTTCTATGAAGTGCTTGTTCACATCCTCTTGTGGCCCATGTTCCTGTTGGGTTGATTGTGTTTTTCTTACTGATTCTAGTTCTAGGAGTTTTTAAAATATATTCCAGATGCCAGTCCTTTGTCAGACATACAGGATAATACCAAAAAGGTGAAAACATAGGATAAACTTATTTTGTAGTAGGATGTTAATTGTGTTTTCAAATAATGTGCTCTGTGTTTTTTTTTTCTTTCTTTTTTTATCCTTTAAATGTAAAAGAATAGATTCAATTGGTAATCTGGAGGAAAAATTATACACAGTTTATCAACAGAGAAAACTGTTCTAGACTCTGGAAACTCTAGTGTATTTAACATATTCCTGCAATTATTTTGTTCAGTCAGCCTCTCTCATACTGTATTTTGATTAAGCTAGACCCTTGTTGTCCATTATTTATAGTTTCAAAACATGTAATTTGTTTATACTTAATTCTTAAACATATAAGTAATGTCTTTCAGAACTTTTTTAGAAAATATGCACCAAGTGAGAATGGGCCAAATGGGATTAGTGCTGAGGTCATGGACACTTATGTTAAAAGCTGTGGTAAGTTTTTCAGGCTATTACTTTCCACTGATATGTTCAAATAAGAGCAGGCCATCCTGATGTTGACATCTTCATATACATTTAGAACATGTTAATATGTAAATGCTCTATAGGAAGAGTAAAAAGATAAATGTTGATTAAAGTACTCATTAATGCTTTGACATAATAGTAGTAACAAGGTGTAAATTCTGTTTAGTCTTTCGTGGATATATCTTTGCAATCATTAAACTATTTTATAATCACAATTCATCTCTTCCTGGAAGCTGTTAATTTTCCATTAGATGTTCTCTGTTTTTGAATAACAGACTAAGTAGATTATGGGAAAATTCTCAGTCAGAAATAATTGTGCTTTAGATAAAGTTTAAGAGCTAAGATAATGGTGCTTCATTAAGAGGATGCCTTCATGGTATTTTAGAGTCAGTGCTTATGGTTCATTCCTAGAAATAAGTGAGCAGTAGTAGTATTATATAGAAATAAATAATACGTGACATAGGGATTAATTTTTATTCTTCAGTCATTTATGCCTAACTTCATGAAGCTTATATTCTAAAGGATTTTTTCATTTTATTTTATTTATTTTTATTTTTATTTCCTGGAGACAGGGTCACATCTGTCACCCAGGCTGACTGAAGTGTAGTGGCGCAATCACGGCTCACTGCAACCTCGACCTCCCAGGCTCAGATGGTTCTCCTACCTCAGCCTGCCACGTACCTGGGACTGTAGGAGGCATGTGCCACCACACCCGGCTAATTTTTTTGTGTTTTTTATAGAGATGGGCTTTTGGCATGTTGCCCAGCTGGTTTCTAACTCCTGGGCTCAAATAATCACCTGCCTCGGCCTTGCAAAGTGCTGACATTGCAGGCATGAGCCACCATGCCAGCATGTTTATTTTTTTATTCTTATTTTTAAGTTTTTTTGTTATAACTAAATTGTTTAAGAGAAGATTGATAAAGGAGTTGACACTAGAGTTGATCCCTGAATGACTTAGGGTATATGATATGTTATACCTGTTTTATATAAGTGCTATGTTTGTGTTTATGTCCATATTTATGCCTATACTTAAGCTGGGAGAGCAAGAAGAGGGCTTTCTAGTTAGTTGTTAAAACTGTATTTAAACTGGCATGTTATTTTATGGTTTAGAAGTTGCTTTCTTATGTGTAATATGTTTGCGTTTTTCACAACACTCCTGTGAAGTCACTTTCCAAATTATATTGGACCTTATTCTCAAATGTATTCTTAATGATACATTTTTGTCTGAAAAGCAGAAAGAAAATGAACTTTGAGAATATGGAAATAAAACTGTTTGTATATATTGTAATCCTTTATAGTTTTAATTCTTATTTTTACTATAGGAATGTAAACATGTATTACATGTAACTGAATTTGCTCATAAACATGATTACATGCATTAAAGACTTAGAAACACTGAAGCTTTTGAGAGAAAATGTTTCCCCTTCTGTATTGTTTTACATAGTACTTTGAGTTTCAAGTGACAGACTCTTCATAGAGTTAAAGATTGCATATTGAGAATTTAGATGAAAAATCAGAGACTTAGAAAACAAATTTATGTTAAAGTTGTACAAACTGCTTTCATATTCAGTAGAATGTATAACCTGGTTTGCATTTGTTTTCACGTTTTTTTTAACTGTTATTGCAGCTGGATATTGCGTGATCACGTATATACTTGGAGTTGGAGACAGGCACCTGGATAACCTTTTGCTAACAAAAACAGGTAACAGTTAATTGCTAGACATACATTTTATATGCCCGTGGTTTTTACCCCTGAATCTATTTACTAACAAGATAAGTTGTATAAGTGAAGATAAATCAGAGAGTCTTAAAAATTCCTTTAATGTTACCTTGGGGAAAGTCCTTTCCCTTGTAATAATTGTTTTAGTAGAAATCCTACAGATGGTCATTTTGCCCATATTTCTGTACTTGAAATGCCTCTTTTTATGTAAAGCCCATAATGTATACAAGTTGCTTAATCTCTTACTGTATAGCTCTAGTTAGATTGTTAAAATGCCCTTTCTCTTACAAAGCGTGCTTAATTCACTTTAATATCTTTAATTATTTACTTTTTCCCTTGGAGTTCTTTGGAATAATCATTCTCAGCCCACTTTGTCCTGACAACTCTTTAGCCCTATGTATTTATCTTTATGCATACAACTTCCAGACTTACAGCTTTCTACCTCGGTCTGTTTCATTAACTTCAAATTGAAATACCGAACTCCTTACTTGAAATTCTCATTATATATGGCCAGTTGTAAAAGGTTTTCTCTTTCCTCCACTACCTGCCTAAATGCTGCTCCTCACCTCATTTTCCCATTTCAATAGATAGCATCATCGTCCACCCAGTTGTTCAAGCTCTAGACCTCAGAGTCCTTCTTAACATGTCTGGTGGCCTTATCTCACATACTGAACCTATTAGCAAATCTTGTCTATTCCTCACCTCCAAAATAGATCATGAAGTTACCCACTGTCTTCATTTTCACCACTTTCACCCCACTTGAAGCGACCAATATATGTTGCCTAAACAATCTGAATGAAATCTGAACTCTTTACTGGGGCCTTGTGGCTTGTCCAGGCAGATCTTTTTTCTCAATGTCAGACCACTCTTGCCTCAGGCAGGAGCCTTTGTTGTTTTCTCTTTCTGGAAAGTTTTTTATTCAGATCTTTGCAGGGCTGACTTTAGTTATTAATTTGAAGTTCTAATGACCTCTCTTTAGAGAAGCCCTTTCTAACTCTTTGATCTGTAATAACATGTCTGCCTGATCCTCCAAAGCTCTCTACTTATTACTGTTTTGTTTATAGCATTTATCACCAGCTGGTTACATTTTTTGTTTAATTCAACAACTATTTATTGAATACTTAGTAGATGCTGAGAATATCAAAGTTAACAGAACAGACAGAAATCCTTGCTCTCCTAGAGCTTGTTGAGTGCTTATCATCTTCTCCCACTCAGGATGCAAGTTCCATGAGGGCAAGAACCTCTGTCCGTTGGGGTTACCACCATGCCTGTGGACCTTGAGCAATACCTAGCTAAAGTGTTTTTATGTTCTGTTTTTCATTATTACTATACAAAGACTTTTTGTAACATATATAAAATGTAACTTAAAACCGCTTTGAAATAGAGACTCAGTGAAAGTTACTAGAAATACAAAATTATTTTATATTCATTTTTAAATTATTACTTATGAAAAATCATCTGTGTTAGAACTTGCATGTGTGATGTCATGTCTGTGTCAAAGCCAGTCAGCCTCCTTAATAACCAAGACCAAAAGAATATAATCAGATTGTCATGGAGATTCTTGACTGATTTGCTAATTTAGCAGAGAATATTTATAAAAAATTATGGTGTGTTTGGAAAGAATTATAATTTGGAAGTTTTCATGTGTTATTTTCGTTAGCTCTTATTGTTTGAGTCTTTTAACCACGAGAATCAAGCAACCAAAATGATTCCATTTGTTTCTAGGTTGTAATCATTTATAACTACAATGGAATTCTTTAATATAAAAAGTAGTATTACAACTGTAATGTTATATTCAAAAATTCTACTTGATCCTTTTTTTAAAAAAATTGATAATCAGATAGTGTAAAAGACCTTTTTCTGTTGGACTTTGAAAAGTGCCCTTGTGTGTGTGTATTTGTGTGTGGGGGGGTATTTAAGAGTTAAGACCGAAAGAAGGAATCTACGTAATATACTTTTTTGGCCCAGTTCTCAGTTACTTTTTAATGGAAATTGAATTCAATTTCAGAAACAGAAGCTTTAAGCTTTTGTTAATAGTTTTCCACTAGAGGGTGCTCCATATTTGCTTTTAAAAAACTAAAACTTAACCCTAAAATGTGCATAAATATAAGATGCACTTTTTTTTCTATTAAAACAGCAGTTCATTTTTTCTTAACTGCTCTGTAATTATTTCATCCGGTTACACTGTGCAGTTAGCATTTTAAATCTTTCTTACTAGGATACATGTTTTCAAGTTTTTAGTTTTGGTTTGGATGAAATTAGATTCTGTAAGGAGAGACTTGCGTATTGTCAAGACAAATAGAAGTGTGATGCATGCCTCAACTGGCAACAGTTTACAATAATTAATTTAAAATTTTTGTGTTTTTAGTCATTTTTACTGAATCTCTATTTCAAAGTGGTTTTAGGTTACATTTTGTATATGTTATTAAAAGCCTTTGTATAGTTCAAAGTGAATTTTGAATGTGGTTCATTGCAGGAAATACATTTCAGTGTTTTTAGTTTAAAAATGCCTTGACTGTCATGAAGAATTGGCCACTCTATATTTTGAGTTCATTATGCCTTCGAATTGAAAACTTTGGGTTCTTTTACATAACTGTCCAAGCTTTCAGTGGCTGATGGAGCATTTTTTAATATATCAAGTAACATTTTATTTATTCTGCCAAATAAAACACCTTTGTTTTCTGTTCTCATTTGCCAGCCTGAGCAGGTTTAGAGTCTAAGATTCTGCTTTAGATTAAAATGGTTTTGAATTATAATCAGACTTCTGCTGTATCATCTGTGTCTAGTTCTTTGATATGGGGGATGGAGCAAAAGAAGGAGACATACAGATTTCATTTCACTGATATTTTGGGGGGACTTACCCCAGACAAACTATTCCACCCTGTAAATATAGATGAAATAGAAAATGATCCAGGTAAGAACTCTGGGCACGTGAAAGAAAATGATTCACTGCATATAGAGAATGTCAAAATCTATACAAGAGTAATGTTCTGAAATGCAAAATATTAGTCCCAATTATGGATTTCCCAGACATTTTTTTGGCCCGTGCTTTGTTTTTGAATATTTTTAGCTTGGTTGAAGTTTACACAGCTTGTGCAGCAGAGGGCGCTGTGTATCCATCATAAATGTAAAACTGGTGATTCTATTGTCGGTGTATTGTCAGGTGATTATAACGCTGTTTTCTTGAAACAAATTTGGGGTGAATGATATTTTAATTATTAGTACACTACTGTAGATTTTTAAAATTATTATTACTATAGAATTCTTTGGACAAGAAATTACAAAGTTTAAGCTGTGGTGTGGGGTTGAAAAAATAATAGATTTTACCGCAGAGTTATTGTCCTTAGGAGAAGCTTTAAAAAGCTTACTTAGGGTAATCAGTTGTGGCAGGATTCAAACACAACACAGTTTCAGTTTATCCCAGCTCTTTGGAGAAAGGTTAATTTTTTGTTTTTATTTTTGAGAATTTGAGGAAAGGGGAAGCAGTATAACTGAAAAATATGCTCATTGCTTATGGTGTACTTTTTAATACAGTCAGTATTTGAAATTCATTTGAAATAACTGAAAAACGTTCACAAAAGTAAACAGGGAACTGGTCTTTGTACTAAATGGAAAGTTCATTGTGAGTCCTAAGGATGGCCCTCCTAATCTTGAGTTGCCATTTGTGAGAGAGGTAGTGGCTTTTTTGTCTGCCTTGCCATTTTAGAGTAATACACTTTGAACCTTTTGTCAGAAAACTCAAAGTAAAGAAAAATGGTTATTCTTATTGTTATCTTAATTGGACATTTTCTTTCTCAATATAGCTCCTGTAATATACAGTTCTCTAGAGGGATAGAACTAATGGAATGTATATATATAATGTGGAAGTTATTACTAAATAAACTCCCCATGTGCAGTATTATTAATTCTGCAAATACAGATTTTGCTGTAAGAATAAATTGCTGTTTGCTACCTTCTTTGTTTCCAGGTTTAGTGGTAGGGCAATAGGAAAGATGTAACATTCACAGAAGACAAAAGGCATTTTATGGAAAAATGGTAAATAAATGTCAGATTATATATTAAAAAAAATCGAATAGGAAACTCACTGGATTAGGGTGTCAGGGAAGAATTTCTGGAGTTGGGAATTATATGGAATCTTTAAAAAATAGAGTTTGGATTATAGGGAACAGCAGAAGAAAGTCAAGCAGAAGGGGAGGGTAAGCAGAGGCATGAAAACAGAATGAATACAGTTTTGACATTGGTCATGTTTAATTATTAGATAAACAAAATGGAAATTTAAAGTAAACTTTACCATTAAATACTGTCAAAGAGAATAGTGTATATTCTCCTTTAATCGAAGAATTACAAATGCCTCGAACTACGATTTTTTAAGTAAGTTCATGTTATTTATGCAAATAACAGGAAAATTTAATTAGCACCTCTTATTCCCTGTGTTTTTCAGGTTGGGGACAAAAGGAGGTTAACAACCAGTTTGTTTTGTGTATACTTTATTTCTTGACTGTTTAAAGTGATAGATTTGAATAAGATCATACTCTCTGAACTTCTTAAACATTTTTTTTTATTTCATAAGGTGTATATTTTAAACCTTTACAAGTTTCATTTTCAGATATTAAGTTTAAAAAAATATTTTGAGTATTTATGAAAAGAAATTTTCTTAAAACATTACATTAATAGCCTCTTTTCAAAATGTATGGTTGTTTGAACTTGTAAAGCATAATAATGGGTTCATTGTTAGATACTGAATCTTTTATGCCTTGTAATTAAGTAGTAATCCTCTTCTTTGAGAGTTTTCTGACAAGAAGGATAGAAATCCACTCTTCATCTGTAAACAGCCATACATAGCCAATATTGGAATTCCAGTAATTCCTGTGATGAAATGAAGAAAACTGTGATAGATTTCCTATTAAAAGCATGGAGCCCATTAAATAAACCACGTGTGATGGCAGTTTTGTATCAGAGATTGACCAGATTAATCATTTGTTCAAGTGCATTGGTAACAAAACATTATTTAAATAATTAAATAAAACCAAGGAAATTTTATCTACACCTGTAATATTGGGAATTTCCCATTTCTTTACCTCTTATGGGGCAGAATAGTGTATATCCAACAAGATAAAAGAGAAATGAGAACTTCAGAATGAGAATAAAGTACCAAAAGAATTGCTTAGCTTAGTTGAACAGATGACACATATTTATTTGAAGGTGGTAAAATGGTTAACAGAAACTGATCTAGACTTTTTATCAGATCATGGGAGAATTAAAATCATAACACAATCCCCTTGAACCTTAAGAGACTATAGGGATGTTGTTTTTCCAGGACTGAAGTTACCAAATTCTCTTTTGTAAAACTGGTTCCTCATATTTGTTGAATTATGGACTTTCCTTGGAAATCTGGTGAAGTATATTGATCTCCCCCCCCACCCCCCCAAAATCAGTTTCATTGTACTTAGAGACCATTGAAGCCCATTTTCGGATTCTAAAAGAGTATTTTTTCAGTCATAAGTGAATCGCAGGTTTCTTTTAATGGAAATGAACCCCCCCGCCATTTTGACATTTTAAGATCTTAAATATGTACAACATGAAACCTGACAATTGTGCCTACTCTTACATGCTATACAATGAAAACAAATTTATAAATCAATCTATGCTACAGATAAGTAAAATTTAACAACATTAAAATGATAGGTGATATATTATTACAACTAAATTGCTATTTACAGTATGATAAGAATATGGCTTTTTAAATTTTTTCTTTTTAATATATTTTTTGAGTAATGATAAGTTAACAGAAGGATTAATCTCAGGAATATTTAACAAAATCATCTTTTACTATATGAAGGGAATTCTGCTTAAACTTTAGCACAAAAAAATTTGCTACAAAATTCAGATTTCTGCTGATAACTTAAAAAGTTACCAGGCTCTGACTGTCTTTGATTCTGAAGACTTAAAAATGGGATTTAAAATTTTTGGATTACCATTACTTTGACATGATTTTAGCATAGTTTCGTCAGAATGAATGAGTTAAAATGAGTTAAATATGTTCCGAAGGCCACTCTCAAACCTGCACTTAGAAATATCGAAGAATTTAATAGGTTTCATTATGAACTGATATTCTTTATGAAGAGACACGGTTTATAACAGTTGTGTGACATATCTCCTACCCAGTTCTTTAAGAGAATTCTGGAAACAAATGAGTTTCTTGTCAACATCCAGGCAAACTATTCCACATAGACTTTGGATATATTTTGGGTCGGGATCCAAAGCCTCTTCCTCCTCCAATGAAGCTGAATAAAGAAATGGTAGAAGGAATGGGGGGCACACAGAGTGAGCAGTACCAGGAGTTCCGTAAACAATGTTACACGGCTTTCCTCCATCTGCGAAGGTAAGTTGATTTGCTTGGTACTGAGAATTTGGGTAAATATATTTTTATCTTATAGAACAAGAGAAGGAGTTGTTTAAATATATGCATCAATCACTTTTTCAAAATGACAAAGGCAATAGTATTTCCTATTTCACATTTGATACCAATTTTGACAAACTGTCAAATATCAAAGGAAAAAGACATAAACTTTCTTGCTTTCCCACTAACTAGCTCATTGCTAAATCCCACCAGCTAGGAAGCTGACATCACATAAGATGAAGCAAATGTGGAGGCTTCCAACTCCATGGGTTTATGTCATTTTAATAAAGTATACTTTGACAGTACTAGGGTAGAGAAAAGGTTAAGAAACTTCATACCATTCAGATCTGGAGACAGTCCTATAGTATTACAGTCACCTACTGGGTTCTCTTCCTTCTCCCTAGCTGACTACTTCCTATTTCTTTATCAAAGAATGTAGGATACAACTTCTTTAGAGTGATATTAGTTCCATCATTTTTATTCTTTAGCAGCCTTAGTGTTGGGTACTCTTCAGAAATATTCAAAAGTTTGCCCAATGATTGAAGTAAATGTTAAAATGATTTTTATCTTTTTAACACCTCATCAGTCATTCTGTTACAAAGAATGTTTTTTCTCTGTCCTTGTTTTTTTAATGTCACTAAATCTGTGTTTCTTTCTTCCTAATTTACTTAGGACTGACTATCATGCATAATCAGGAAAAAAATAAAAGTCGTGTTTGGTAAATTCAGGACACGGCTCTGATGATTAGTCAAAAATGACAGGGTCATTTGACTCTAATGCCATTTTTAGTCCAACTATGCAAAATGAATTTTTCTTAGTCCAGCAGAAAATCCCAGTCCAGGAAACATACATACATGCTCTTCCAGGTGAAAATATGACCGATCGATAGCAAGTTGCCAGCACATGTGAGTTCTGTCTCCTTTTTCTTCATAACCTTTGTAACCTCAATTTCTCATGTAGTGTTTCATACATAGGCACTCATTGTATGTTTATTCAATGAGAACTCTTCATATTTGTATGAGAACCCTCAGAATTCCTACTTCAGGTCTAATGTGAGGCCATGTTCCCAGTTGATGTTGATGTGCTGGTCCTAGGAGACTGGTTTTCTTATAGTAATCAGGTTTCGTTTATGCAATGACTAGGTCTTCATTGTAAATTCAGTCTTTTCCATGTATCACAAACCCTGTAACAGGCATTTTACAAATGGCAGCATTATTTATCTTTTGGGTGGCAGAATGGCTCAGTGTTACCCTCCAGAAATGCTAAAAAAAAAATAGTGAGAAAATCAGTGCTCTTTAGATTTGCTTGGTCGTGCAGAAGCACTTTCAGAGAGATGAGAATGCCATTTAATATCTGGGATTTTTAATTTAAAATAGTCAAAGCCCATAAAAAACTAGGTTGAATCATGAATATCTCAGGGAGGTGACAGACAAGATGGTAAGGAATGATATCTAAGGAAATGTCAAAAATACTATTTTATTGAAAGCAGAAGGAAAACAATATGCTTTATAAACTGTCATTGGTAGTGGATTAGTAGCAATTCAATAGAATGAGAAAGCCATTAATGGAGAGCCAAAGTTGACTTCCTCACTACAAAGAAAAGCCACAGAGAGATTAATCTTAATAACTTTATGCAAAGATTTAATGAAAACTGTTTAACTTTTTAAAATGTCCTTGTACTTTACTTAATATTAGCTAGACCCAAATTGTTTAATCAACTTTTGTTTTTTTTTGAGACAGATTGTCACTCAGTTGCCCAGGATGAAGTGCAGTGGCATGATCATGGCTCACTGCAGTCCCAACTTACTGGGCTTAGATGATCCTTCCACCTTAGCCTCGCAGGTAGCTGGAACTACAGGCATGTGCCACCATGCCCAGCTAATATTTTTGAGTTTTTTACTTTTTTTATAGAGAATGGGTTGGGGGGGTGTTGCTATGTTGCCCAGTCTGGTCTCAAACTCCAGGGTTCAAGTTATCTACCTGCCTCGGCCTCTAAAAGTGCTGGGATTACAGACATAAGCCACCTCATCTGGCCAACATTTATTTTTTAATGTTGTATTTTAGAGTATGTTTTAGTTGGTTGAAAAAAAATGCATTCAGAATAAGAATTAACCTGATAGTTGTTTAGAGCTAAGGTTATTGACAATTTTATTAGGCTTTGTAGGTATGACCAGCCCTGTTATTTTATGGTTTTTCCTGATAATTGATCAGTTTCTTCACAATGAAATCACTGAATAACAGCTTACCACATAAGCAGAGTAGTCCATTTTGAACTAAGTTATAAATGGTTACAGTTGTGCAGATGTAAGGACATATTTAATGGTATGGCGCTTCTCATGTAACAAAATATGTTATCATCTCTTATTAATCAGTACATATTAAGTTTTTCTCCAAACCCACATTTATGCCAAACACCACTTTTAGACACTTATGTTACAAGGATGTTCTTTCTTCATTTTTTGGTAAAAATTCCCAATAGTGAAATTAAGAATGCATTTAACCAGCTGGGTGCAGTGACTCACTTCTGTAATCCCAGCACTTTGGGAGGCTGAGGTTGGTGGATCACTTGAGGCTGGGAGTTTGAGACTAGCCTGGCCAACATGGTGAAAAAACATTCACCACTACTTTAAAAAAGAAATACAAAAATTAGCTAGGTGTGGTGGTGCACGCCTGTAATCCCAGCTACTATGGAGACTGAGGCACAATAATCACTTTAATCCAAGAGGCAGAGGTTACAGTGAGCAAAAATTGTGCCGCTGAACTCCAACCTGAGCGATAGAGCATGACTCTGTCTCAAAAGAAAGAAAGAAAGAAATGCATTTAATTGTATCAAGTAAGGTTCTCATGTTGTCTCAGAGTTTGCCTAGCCATCAAACATCAGTGAATTTGTTGGTCACATACATCATTAAGTACATTAGTTCCCTCTTTGAAGTAGTAGGCATATTAAATAAAATTTTCACAGGACCTCTTTTTTTGTTTCATGGAAAATAGAATGTAGAGGAAATAGACTTTTGAAATATTATAAGAACCTCAGTGTAGTTAATGGATTTCTATTTTCAGTAATGAAGGTTTTTCTTGAAAAATTTGAACTGTCTTTGTATGACTAGAGTATAACATGATAGTTGGCATGAACATGGGTAAGAGAAAGAATGCCATTTTCCTTGAACGTTACATGCAATCTGCTTTTTAGAAATCCTAATTATCTCACATTCCATCTTTCAATCATTGCTAGACTAGATTTTATACACTTTCCTGCCCTTTTTTTTTTTTTTAATCTTAACCTTAGGTTGTCTAATACTGGTTTGTTTGCTGGGCGGGGTGGCTCATGCCTGTATCCTAGCACTTTGGGAGGCTGAAGTGGGCAGATCACTTGAGGTCAGGAGTTCGAGACCAGCCTGGCCAACATGGTGAAACCCCATCTCTACTAAAAATACAAAAATTAGCTGGGTGTGGTAGCACGCGCCTGTGATCCCAGCTACTCCGGAGACTTGCTTGAACCCGGGAGGTGGAGGTTGCAGCGAGCTGAGGTGGTGCCACTTTACTCCAATCTGGGTGAAAGAACAAGACTATCTCACAGAAAAAAAAAAAAGAAAAAAAAAGTCAAGCAGCCTTTAAATTTGTGTTTCTGAATAGGACATTAAATGACTCCCCTTTTTAGTAAATACTTCATATTTTGCTTCACTTGTTGGGTCTTAAATAGAAAATGCAGGTTAATGACAACAGATGTAAAAGATTGACAAATTATTCACAAAGTATTTGGGTGTCTAACCTTTATTTTTATTTCTGTTTCCTTATGCTATAGCAATAGAAGCATGGATGGTTAAATTTAAACCAGGAGATAATCCAGAAAGCATTAGTATTTATCTTTTTTAAAAGATACATCACATTCTGCATCCATAAAAGCAGACTTTTAACATTGATTCTGGCTGCCCATTAGATTCACTTGGGGAGCTTGTAGGTGCGGTGGCAGGGGGAAAGATCTGGGCATCCTCATATTGAATTGGTCTGAGATTGGGCTCAGGCATTGACACATTTGAAAAGTTTTCCAGGTGAATCTAATGGGCAGCCAAGTTGGAGAACTTCTAATATATCTCTTTCAAAATTGACGTTGTATTCTTCTCCTTATGTTGCCTTCTGGTAGATTTTCCCATGGCAAGATGGAAAAAAATTGTGTACCTCTATGATCAACAAAGCAGAGTACAGATGATGGAGAGTTAGTTGAAAGAGGATCTTTTTTTATAATATGTAACAGCTGACTGTACTCTGCTGATATCACATTCCTTGCAGCCTTCTCAAGTGGATCATCTCTGATTCCATAGAGAAGGGCTTATCTAACTTGTGGTCCCCAGGCCACATGCAGTCCAGGATGGCTTTGAATACAGCCCAATACAAATTCATAAACTTTCTTAAAACATTATGAGATTATTTTTTTGCAATTTTTTTTTCTTTAGCTCATCAGCTGTCATTGGTGTTAGTGTATTTGATGTATAGTCCAAGAGAATTCTTCTTCCATTGTGGCCCAGGGAAGCCAAAAGATTGGACAGCTCTGATGTAGAAGCCTCATGATATCATTATAAAAGGCTTCATTCTGGACCTTTATTTTTTATACCCCCTCTCTCTTTACCATTTTCATCTAATCCCGTGACTTTACATATGATCCTAGTCCTGATTATTTTAATATCACTAGCCTTCATGTCTCCTCTGAGATATATCTGACATCTCTACTAAGAATCTACTAGGCACCTCAAACTCCACATGTCCAAAATGAAATTTTTGAGTCCCTGCCTAAAATCCTGTTCCTCCTTCATTTAGCCTTTCCTATCTTGGTGTATAACACTAGCGTCCTATTAGGAAGTCTTTTGTGTCATTTAGTTCCTCTGTCCTCTCCCTGTGACCTCCATTGAAACCATCAGCAAGGGATCATCTATTTCATCTCCAAATAGCCTGAGAGCCCTCATGTTGTTTCTTGTCCACCTGGAAGTCTATTATATTTTCTCTACTTCGATTCTTATTCCCTTCAAGATGGCCACTGTGAACTGTTAAAAATGCCTGTCAACATGACTCCACTCCTTAAACTCAGTTGCGCTTCTCAGTGCGTTTAAAATAAAACCATACCCCCATAAGATGGCTCTTTCTCTCTGACCCATTTTTCTGTTTTTTTTTTCTCTATTTAAATCTTTTAATCAAGCAGACATAAAGTTAATCATGTTTAGCAGTTTATTATATTAGTTTCTACCCTCCTCCAGATGTAAACTTCATGAATGTGGGGCCCTTGTTTGTTCAATTTGCCACAGTCTGTATCCCTAGTGCCTACAACAGTGGGTCTATTGAGTACTAAGTAAATGTTGGTTGGTTGAATGAATAAAATGACTATATGAGTAGGAATGGAATAACATCTATGATATGCATTTGTCAATTCCCACAAAGAAATTAGTAACTTAAAGCCAGGTTAAAGCTGTTTAGCTATTATCATAACTTTTTTTTCCCTAAGAGTTTAAGTGGGTTAGTGCCTGATTTGATTGGACTGCATCAAGGTAGAAGTTTTTCATTATAATTCCTCTTGATTTTTATGGGCAATATAAAATTCAGAAATGAGGATAAAATAGATAATTTGAAACTCATACGGATAGTCATTTTTCTGTGCAAGTTCTATTATCATTACAATTCAAGTATTAAACAGTTCTTAAGTAACAGTTTGTATTTTATTATTATTTTGATAGATAGGTAGATAGCTGGAATAAAGGTCCTGCATCACCAATTCTGCCCCTATCCCCTAGAGAAGACAGTGAATGCAAGGCACTTGGTTCACATTTTTACTGAAACAGCTAAAAACCTTCATTGCCTAAAACCAATGGTTTCCTTACATCCATCCTGAAGATCAAACCTGAATCTCTTTTTACAAGTGCTAAGGAGGGGCCACCAAAAGCATAACTACCCAAAGTGGAAATTTATTTAAACCTTTCCCCACAAAGCCCCACCTCTGGAAATGACCGTTCAGAATAGTAACATTTGTTCTTTTTGGAGGAAGAGGAAGAGAGTTTGAGGATTGGTGAAGAGAAACGTAGTTCTTGTTAGAGGCCAGCATACTCCCAAGATAACATTATTTAGATATTTTGCCCATTTTTAATGCAGCAGAGTACTAGCAGTTTTTTCTTTCTTATATAATTACTTTTATCCAGGTCAGTTATGTAGTTTCTGAAATGATTATTAGTATATTTGGAAGATACTCATGGCGATTCATCAGATGATATTATTTCCCTTTCATTCATTTAGCCATGACACACTGAGGTCATCTTAAAGTAGCAGATTGTCATCTTGACCTAGCAAAAACAGATCTTAATTGTTACAAAATGCAAATTAGACATAAAGTAGATATTCCTCAGATCCCTTCTAAAAATATACTTCCTTAAGAATAAAAAGAATGTCATTATTAGATGATTACTCTAAAAGTCTGTCCCATGGTGTAGGATTTAGAAATGGTGTTATATGAAGACCCCAGAATTAAGTATTTGTCAAGGCTTGCATTTTATTGATACCAACTGATGAGTTTTCTACTGGAATAATAGTAATCACTATAAAAATCCAAGTACCACTTCAAGAAGTGTTCTTAATATGAGAAAGAATGCAGAATTCTAATTGTTGCTATTTTGTTTTCTTTTTCTGCTCTTCTTTAGGTATTCTAATCTGATTTTAAACTTGTTTTCCTTGATGGTTGATGCAAACATTCCAGATATTGCTCTTGAACCAGATAAAACTGTGAAAAAGGTAATTTTTAAGTAACATAAAGAGCTTTTCTGTATAAATTTTCCATGTTTGAGAATACGACAACTTCTCAAGTGTCTGCAGCCAGTTTTATCCCCTTCCTTGTTCATGCCTACGGTCACATGAATAGGTGCCCATATCTGGAGAGACAGCTAACTGCTCCAGCTCTGCAGTCCCAAGGAAGGGGAAGCAGCAGCCCAAAGCTTAAAGAACTGAGCAAAGTTTTCAGCTGTTGTCCATCATAGGGAGGATATATTTTAAAATTGAATTTAGCCACATTAACTGCCGGCTACAGTGAATCTTCACAAGAACACAACAGAATTCAGAGTCTCTCTAATATATCATTTGGAATGTCTATTATCTTTTTTCTTTTTTTAAATAACTAGATTTGTGAATAAATAGAAAATGTGACACTAAGCCAATGGAAAGAAACAATCCGTAGAAACACCCTGAGAGGACCCATGACCACCAGAAAAGGACTTTAAAGCAGCTGTTATAAATGTCCATGCACCTAAGGGAAAATAAAAGTATAATTACTGAACAGATAGGACTATCAATAAAGAAATTAAAACTAGGAAGAAAGAACAAAATGAAAATTATAGAAAAAGTACAGTAGCTAAAGTGAAATATTAATTGGGTAGGCTTTACAGCAGATCGGATTATGGCATTAGGAGTCAGTGAACTTAAAGATAAATCAATAGAAATTATTTAATATATTTCCACACCTTCACTGCCTGTAGAATAGCAGGAACGATGCTAATCACTGACAAAATAAACTAAACTAGATCTTCTCATATGTCTCTGTTACTATAGAATTTCTCCATACCCCTGCAAAGGACTACTGCAATAGGTCTGTAGTTTCCAAAGATGGGGAGTTTTTTGTTTTAGTTTATATTGAGTTTATAAAGTTGTGGTTGATTTACAATAGCATTAAGTATTAGAACAATTAGTTTGTGTATTAAGAATCTTAAGAACCTAGAGGACAGCCTAACGTAAGTCAGTAAATTTTATACCAAATAAGTTTATATCCAGTTAACCCTTTGTTGTAAAAGAGAATGTTTTCATATTTGGTAAATAACATTTTATTTTTATGCCAAGTACATATCTTCTCTTTAGAATTTAGGCACTTATGTAAGTATGCAAGCTTTCATACATTGGGCTAAAGTTTATTTTGATCCTCCTGCTCTGTAGATTTTTCATGTCCTTAAAAATAGTTCCAAAATTGTCAGAACTCTCTCTATAAGTAGAAGTCAAGGAAATAAAGAAATTGAACTCAAGGAATATGTTTGTTATTATCTGAGATCCAGAAATGAGAGAGCTAGTTCATTGAAGATACAGCCTTAGATGTCCCTGTAGCAAATTGTTCACTTTTTAGCTGCAGCACTCTCGGATCACCTAGCATACCTCCAGTACAGTGAAGAGACAGGAACACTGAGCTGGGGCTATGGATTGTTACACTGTTGGTCCTTTCTTCTTTGTAGCTTTCTACTAGTGAAACTCTATGCTTAAAAGGAAATACTAAATGTGGACCACACTTTATCCCCTTGAAAATCCCATTTTCTCCTAGACTGTCTTTGAGAAGTATATGTGGGTTAGTTGCAAGAGAAAGGAGTACTGTGTAACGGTTGTGTCTGGTAGTGTGGGATTGTCTGGAAGCATGTGCCAGTTAAGGGTCCCTGAGTTGGCTTCATGAATTCTCTGTGTCTCAATTTCTACATCTTATCAATGAGATACTATCTACTGTAGGGTTGTGTAGTGAGTCAGAGGAAATGTTGCAGGTGTAATACTTGGCATGGTGTTTTGCACAAAGTAGTTCTTCAGTAACATTGACTTTTATGTATATATAAAATATACACACATAAATACAGTAGTTTTTCTAGTACTTAATGCTAAAGAAAATTAACTGTAGCTTTAAATAAGATTTAAAAAAATTCCTCTTTGGAAATTATAAACCTATTGACGTAGTTTTGTGTAGGGATATAGGGAAATTCAATAGGAAAGGAAACCTTAGAAAATTACATTTAGTTTATTTTGCCGGTGATTGACATCATTCCTGTTCTTATATAGACACTGAAGGTATGGGAGAATGTTAATATAATCTCACCTTGCTCCATCCATTTCACAAGGAATAACAGGGATAAAGTGAAGGAGATTATTAATAAATATGCCACAACTTACGTCTAGTAACTCTAGATTTTAAATTCAAAAAAATAAGGCACACCTTTAGTTAAAAGAGAAGTTTCTCTGTTTTTAAAATGTAGGGCCCTAAGAACGATTTCCTATTTTCTTTTCTTTTTTCTTAAAAATTGTTTACAACCAACAAGAACAGGGAGATAGGCAGAGCCTATAACAAAAACAGCAAACTTCCATACTGCAAAGAATGGCATTCAGAACTCTGGTAAGTTACAGGTAATTTATTTGCCATAGGAATAGCTCATGCTGCTTAGTAATGTCTGCATTATGCTGATTCTGTCTGTTCAAAATGTGCCCTGTTTTTCTTCATTATAAAGACTAAGACTGTTATCTTACAGGTTCAGGATAAATTCCGTTTAGATCTGTCGGATGAAGAGGCTGTGCATTACATGCAGAGTCTGATTGATGAAAGTGTCCATGCCCTTTTTGCTGCAGTGGTGGAACAGATTCACAAGTTTGCCCAGGTAAGTTCTCTGAGTGCAGGGCATTTTTCTTACTTTCTCCATGTAATGCCCCAGAATCCTTGGAGAGCCATACATTTCTCCTGCCAGTTGGCATCTTTTCTCTTTTTCTGTCAAGCCTTTTTGACATCTCACCAGCCAGCTGAAGTGAATTGTGTTTCACACATTACTAATTCTTAAAAGTCTGCTTTTATTAGTAATGACTAACTTCTGGAGCACCAGCATAGGTATTTTCATTCTTTGTAGTCAGTGGTGATTATACATCCCTTCTTGAGAATAATTTTGGGTCCAGCAGAGGCCTTGGCAATTGAAATTTGGACACTTCGGTTTTGGTGAATGGTGAGGTGCTAGGAATGTTGAGAAGCTAAGAAAAGCAGTCCACACCACGCATCGGAAAGATCTGTCCGTAGGCTTACTATTAGCAGTATCTACAGATAAGTGAGTGATTACCCTTTCATGGTAAACCTTAGATTTAAAACCCATTTTGATTATGAATTGCATAATAAGGATGACTATGAAAATGGTTAGCAAACGGTAAAATTAGGTTGCTTTTTTCTCCTGTGCCGTCACCTTCTCGCCTGTGAACTCCTTCCAGGTGTTACACATTCACTTAATGATTTTCCTAATCATCCAAGCTCAAAGCTTGTCTGCTTTGAATTTTCCCTCAGCTGGTGACCAGTATCTCACCAAGCCATATGTGTTTCTTTAAGCTTTTTAACCCAGTTTTTAAATTTAACTTTATGATACCTTGATGTGTGCAGTTTCCCCATTGCCTAACAGTGAAGTCCAATCTCTGGCAACTTCTAGGCCTTCCAGAATTTTGTATTCTATGCTGCTTTCCAAGCTGTTGCCTAATATTCTTTCTCTAAATATTTTGTTGTCTTTCATTGGAGTGACGACTTTGCTGCTGTCATTTCTTCAGCCCAGAAATCAACCTTCTTAATAATGTATCTTCTGTAAACTTCTACATGCCAAAATCCACCCTGTCCTCCAAGAGCGCTTAATGCTCTTTGATTCGTGTTTTTCTAAATTTTCATAGTATTTTCTACCTTTATTGTGTCTTGCGCTTATATTTTGCTTTCTTTTTTTTTCCTTCCTCTCACCTTTTCCCAAGTTAGCTGATGTTTTGCTTTTTATTATAGGTATTTGGATTCCCTTATATCCCCTCAAATACAGACTTCCTGAAGGCTGGGCTCTGTCTATCAGTCACCTAGTAGTACAATGCCTTATATACTTAAAAAATATTTAATGAACATAAAGTATTTCCTACCTCTAGACGTTAGCTTATACTCTTTTTCTAGCTCAATAAGAAGTTTTATTTCCCTGAACACCAGTCTTGATCATATTTTTATTACAAGGGCCGCCTCAGGGTCTGCTTCATGAGCCATTAATCCTAACCAATCATTTATTGAGAATAAATTGTGATTCAGATAGTAGGTGACTTGTCAAAGTCAACCAGCTAGCTAATAGTGGATCTTGCTCTACATACAGCAGAGCAGATGATTTTAGATCTATAAGGAAAAAAAGGCCAGAGAGATATTGTGACTACTTGATATCTGTAACAAACAAGAGACAAAACCAAAACTTAAACTCAAATCTTTTGACTCCCATGTTTAGTATTTTTTAAACCAGATCTTTTCTTCTATTCATAGAGAAAATATATGAATGGCAAAACGAATTGGTAAAATTGCAGTGAGCATGCTCTTAAATTAGACATTGGAGGGATCATTTCATACACATTAACAGATGATTATAATTCTTGAGAAGGAAGATTATGTCTGTTTCCTAGGTTCCTATTTTCTGGTTCTTCATTAAAATAGTAGATAAAATACAGAAATCCTGTAATTAACATTACTTTAGCCTTGGTTGTTACAGGCACTTTGGGACTAGGATAGATTTTTGATAACCTTGCTATTCAAGGATATTGCCATATGAAAATAAGAGTTAAGAACAAATATCCGAATGATTCTAACAGTCTAAGGATTAATATCTTATACTTGTAAAAGTGGAGGTTCATTGCAGCATGAATATCTATATAGAAGAACTTTAGAGATCATTTCTTAGCTCTCCACTTTATAATGATTGACATAATGTTTGGGACAATAAGAGCTTCACTGTTTATTGGAATGTATTTATACAATGCTTCCCATTTTTAATTAAGTAACCATTACTGTGATAATACAATATGTTTTAGCGTTATTCCTGTTTCATAAATGAGAAAACTGAACTACATAAAAAGTTGTTTTCAGTTGGGCATAGTGGCTCACACCTGTAATCCCAGTACTTTGGAAGGCTGAGGCAGGCGAATCACATGGGGTCAGGAGTTTGAGACCAGCCTGACCAAATGGTGAAACTCTGTGTCTACTAAGTACAAAAATTAGCCAGGCATGGTGGGGGGTGCCTATTATCCCAGCTACTCAGGAGGCTGAGCCAGGAGATTCACTTGAACCCAGGAGGTGGAGGTTGCAGTGAGCCGAGATCACTCCATTGGCCTCTAGCCTAGGCGACAGAGCGAGACTATGTCTGAAAATTTTAAAAAAAGTTGTTAGTTGTTCTAACTTGTCAGACAGATTCAGTTCTTTTTTTTTTTTTTAACTAGATTTCATCTTGTTTATCCTAAGGGATGAACTTGAAAGTGTTCATGATATTACTTAGATTTCCTTAAATATATCATCTGTGCTCCAAAATAAGAGTTACCTATGGATGTTTAATTTTATTAGAACTTGCTTAGGCACTGAAGCATACATGGAATACTAAATAAGGTCTTAGCTTCATACAGATCTTTTCAAATAACAATTATGGAAGCATAGCTATTTCTTAATCTCTGGAGTTTTTCTCTTTGAAACTCACATATCTACATATATTGTCTAAGTATTGATACTAATAAATCACATAGGCATTCAAATTCAAATGACCAGCATCTATTTTTGTCACTCATAGCCATTTATTATGATGCAGTATTGTTAATTGATTTATGGTAATTTTAGTATATTCCCATTAATCATTATGGATAGTAGAAACAACCTTTTAAAAAATGGAAGTAGATTGATACATACTTACAAGAATAATATTTCAGCATAAAAGAAACAACATTCAAAAAGAAGACTAAGAATTACTGTATACAACTTTTATACCCAAATACAACAAAAGTTTGTTTTCTTTCATCATGCAATTCCTTAGGAAGCATAGAGATTAAATACTGCAGTATTTATTGGTTAGCAAAAACCCACCTATTAGTAATATAAATTTTCCACTGGAAAACATTTTATTTCAGTCATTGTCTTTGAAATTGCATCATTGTAACTCTTCTCTATGCCAGAATGATCTTTTTTAGTGTCTAGCTCTTTTGCCCAGGCTGGAGTGCAGTGGTGCAATCATGGTTCACTACAGCCTTGACCTCCTGGGCTTGAGTGATCCTCCTGCCTCATCCTCCCCAGTAGCTAGGGATACAGGTATGCGCCACCATACCCAGCTAATTTTTAATTTGTTTTTTGTAGAGATGAGGTCTCACTGTTGCCCAATGTGGTCTTGAACTCCTGGCCTCAAGCAGCTTTCCCATCTTGGCCTCCTGAGTGCTGGGATTATAGTCACGAGCCACCACTTCTGGCCTTGAATTGATCTTCACAGTGCTTTCGAGTCTTGTATACGTGGGAAAAATAGAGGTCATATAGTTTGGGTCACATACAATTGCACAAGTAGGCCTTTAATGGTGATATCTTACACTGCGGTCCATTTCCTGTTTCTGCTTTTCCCTGTTATCCTTCCTTTTCATTTATTGATAGTAAAAATCTTGAGAAAGGGGTGTGGTTTCCAGTAATCTTAATACATACTAAATCTATGAATTGGATCTTGGCAGATTAACTAGAGACAGATATAGTTTTTGTTTGTTTTTGTTCTGCAAAAACCAAATAATAATGAATGGATTGGATTCAGAAGGTTTACCTAAGTTCCAGATACTAGGAACATAGCACTGCTGTCCGTTTAAAGGGAATCCTTACTGATGCCTGTGGTGTTCAAGGAGGAAAAGCACAGGTCTAGGCAGAGAGATACCTGATTCTATAGTCACGTATTCTTAAGTTAGAGACCATTTGCCTTCAGCTGAAAGGAATTCAACTATATATTTTTGGAGGGATTTCAAAACAAAATAAAACAAAAAAATAGAAGGAGGAAAATGGTGTGGTTATTCTGCTTGAATTTCCCCTAAAGAATTTTTGTCCTCTAAGGAATGTGACAGTGGCTCTCTCAAAAGTGTTTCAGGTATCAAGTGCCTTTCATGCATAACATGGCATCTTACTGAGCTTAATGTGATCCCAGAACTGAAGATTCTGAGTTTTTGATACCTACATTGTGGTTTCTAAGTGCAAACCATTTGCTGCTTAACCAGAAAAACGGGGTTTTCTTGTGTCATTGCTGAGGGGAAAGCTTCTGATTTTGGACTTTTAAAGAGATAACGTGTCTCTAATATGCTGCCTCCTAGAAGGATTTTCTTGAGTAATTTTCTTTTTTTAATTTGTATTCTTGTTTTTCCTTTCTCTGTTGACTTCAGCACCTAAACCCAGTGTAGAGTGATTTCGTTTAACTGCTATCCTTTCTCATCTTTTTTAAGAAGGCAACCTTCTAGGTCAGTGAGTTACCCTCTTGGTTTTCAGAATTGGGAAATAAGACCATTCAAGTCCACTTCTCCCTATATTTCTCTAGGTAAAGTAAAAGCATTTTTTGTGTTCAGAGTATGTATAAAAACATTTAGCTTAGGTTTATGTGTATATTCGTAGCACCTTTGACAGTTAAGAAATCAGTACTTGCGCTGGTGTTAACTATTTAATTTTTGTTACTTGAAAGTCGCTATTTCATGGGTCAGTGGAATTTTGTTTTGGTTTTCGTTTTTAAGCCTTTGTAACAACAGGAAATGTTTAGATATACTTATAACCTTAGTCTGTTGTCTTAAATGTACCATAATGTATTTTTGTTTGACGAACTTTGTTTGATATTTGGTCTTACCTGGCAAAGATAGTTCTGTTTTAGGGCCATGCATCAGCTAATACTCTTTTTGGAAAAGGAGAACTGTTACACACAGGAATTTTTGTTTACGTTTTTTTCTTTATTTAAAGTTCTTACTCCCAGACTTGCATAATTTTGAGTCTTGATTTCTTTCAGGTGAACAGTTAAGAAGAAAATAAACTATACCTTAATTATTTGAAGAGAATATACTCTCCTTTAATAAACACATAATTGGCCTGAATAATAAAAATCTTGATAAAATTCATGAAAAAATTCATGAATTTCTTATTTCCTGCTGTAAATATTAAGTGGCATTTAGTATTTAGCTGTGAAATCGATACATAAATATGTAGATGCAAAATAGAACTAAACTATTGTAGGTTTAAAGCATCACTAGTACTCATCTGTTAAATATAAGTACAGATCTCTTTATATGTGTGTTTTGTTTTATGTCATTACTTTATTCATACTAACTTTCCATTTTTTTTCTTTTGGTGACCCACTTTTGCCTTATATTCACTTTTTGTACTTTTTGAAATTTCCCTTTTTATGTAAATTGACCACTAACACTGAATTCATTTTTGGAAATTGAAGCTCTTTCCCCCTTCATGTTCCCTCTTACATGCCAGACTAGAGAACATGGGTTGCTCTCTAGTTTTAAATTGTGTTTTACTTAAGTACCTACTCATACTTCCCATGAGGTTGAAAGCCGTGGGGTCCTGAAAACCTAAATAGCCATGTACAAAGGTAAAAAGTTCATGTCACTCAGTATATCTAATTCATGTAGTCTTACATTATATTTAGTTTGTCTTATTTTGCCACTTGAAACAATTGTGACTCTTTTCATGATAAAACTAAAATTTGTTGGGAACATCAGGTTTTTTCCTACTTTATAAATGCAAAATTATGACCTAAAAAGAAGAGAAAAATCATTTCTGAGTTTCCTTTTATAGGGACCTCATTTTATCATTAGAAATGAAGAATAGCAGTGGAAAGTATTTCAATGAGCAAAACAAAAAGTACTGATTTTGGGGTCAAATAGAAATTCTTTTTATGTAAAACAAATTCTTTTTAATTGAGTAAGTAATTTTCTAGAGAATGAGATGATTCCCTTATCAGTGGCTTAAACAAATATAACACCAATATATATCGCATATAGCTTTTTTTCATTTTCTGTTCCAGATCTAATTTATTTGAATTTTCTTAGCAGAAATAACAACAACAGGGGAAAAAAAATCATTAATAGCAAAGTATTGAACATTTAAATGTGCCAGGAATTATGTAAGGTTCTTTCTCTGCATCAACTCTTAATTTTCACACTTGTGAAGTAAGTGTACTATCTAAATATATAAATAAGTACATCTAAATATATATTTAGATTTAAAAGTATATAAATACATATAAATATAAATGTTTATATATTTATAAATGTTTATATATAAAATACTTTACATCTAAATATATATTCAGATATAAAATACTTAGTAACTAGTGTCAATTTTCAGTCACCAGCTGCATTAGCTTCTGCCAAGAAAGTCAGCCTGTCCTTTGAAGCCAGACTTTGACTTCTCTGTAGTAGCACAAAAGTCCTATGTGGCATCTTATTTCATTAGTAGGCTGTTTCATCTGTATTGAAAATCTGTTGTCTAATGTAGTCACCTTCATCAGTGATCATAGCTAGATAACCTGTGTGCAGTTTCTCCATCAGCACTGGCTGCTTTACCTTGCATATATATACACACATACACACACACACACACATACACACACACACATATCAAAGCCTTAATTTATAGACATGAATAGCTCTTGTTGTGAGTAGTGAATTTTTAAATTTTTGCTTGTAAGTTTAAATTTTAACTTTTCTTCATCTTTCACCTACCCATCAAAGAAAAAACAAAATCAGCTGTGCAAACAGCCAAGTAAGTGTGATATATAAAGGAGTCACTGGGAACTGTTAATCCAAGATAAATAGGATAAATGTGGGATAACATTTATTTTGCACATTGGCTAAAACTAGTCTTGAATTTCATTGACCCACCTGTGCTCTCTTGTTCGGCTGCAGTCAGCATTGCTGCACAACTACCCATTAAAACCCATGATGTTTAAAAACAAAAAATACAAGCACTTGCTATGTGACAAATGTTTGCAAGTTGTAAGATTAGTTAATTATTTTAATAGCAGGAGTCAGCAGAATGTGCCATAATTTTTAGCCCAAGCCTTACGGTTTCTCATCCATAAAAATTTAATTTTCTTATCTTCTCCCAAGAAGATTTTTAAACACTTGAATGTAATCCTTGATAGAGTTTGCCATGTTTGCTTCATTAACTGTTTTTAGTAAGGTTAGTTTTATACTGTTGTTTTCTTTCCCTCTGTGTTCTGTCAAACCCTTTTATAATAATACTTCAAATGTACAGAGAGTTGAATATTTTTAGACTGTCTCTGCTATGTGTGTGTTTTTTTTTCCTAAAGACACAGACATTTCAAAGTCGAAGTATCTGTAGAAAAAGACATGCCTTAAAGATTTTTTTTTAGAGTAAACCACTGCAATAAAGCATGTCACATGAATTTGTTTTCCCAGTGCATATAAAAGTTATGTTTACATGATACTATGCAGTAGCTTTATGTCTTTAAAAACTATTTTAAAATATTGGTTAAAAATGCTAACAATCATCTGAGCTTCTAGTGAGTTGTAATCTTTTTGCTAGTGAGAGTCTTGCCTTGATGTTGATAGCCGCTGACTGATCAGGGTGGTGGTTGCTAAAGATTGAGTAGCTATGAATCCATGAAGTTTGCCACATCAGTTGATTCTTCCTTTCATGAAAGATCCCTCTGTATCATGTGATGCTGTTTGATCGCAATTTGTCCAGAGTAGAACTTTTTTCAGAATTGGAGTAAACCCTTTCAAAACTTGCTGTTGCTTTATCAACTAAATTTATGGAATACTCTAAATCCTTTGTTGTCATTTCAACAATGTTCAAAGCATCTTCACCACAAATTGATTCCACCTCAAGAAACCACTTTGCTTATCCAGAAGGAGCATTTCCTCATCTGCTCAAGTTTTATCACGAGACTGTAGCACTTCAGTCACATATTCAGGCTCCACTTCTAATTCTTGTTCTCTTGCAGTTTCCACCACATCTACAATTACTTCGACTACTGGTCTTGAACCCCTCAAAGTCATCCATGGGGACTGGAATCAACTTCTTCCAAACTCCTGTTAATATTGATATTTTCACCTCCTCCTGTGAATCTCAAATGTTCTTAATGGCATCTAGAATTAAATGCCATTAATGGTGAATCCTTTTCATTAGGTTTTCAATTTATTTTGCCCAGATCCATCAGAGGAATCATCATCTGTGGCAGCTATAGCCTTATGAAATGTATTTCGTAAATAGTAGAACTTGAAAGTCAAAGTGACTCTGTGATTCATAGGCTATAGAATGGATGTTGAATTAGCAGACATGAAAGCAACATTAATCTTTTTGTATATTCCATCAGACCTCTTAGATGACTGGGTACATTGTCAATGAGCAGTAATATTTTAAAAGGAACCTTTTTCTGAGCAGTAGGCTTCAACAGTGGGCTTAAAATTTTCAGTAAACAATACTATAAACAAATGCGATGTCATCCAAGCTACTGTTTTATAGAGCGCAAGCAGAGTAGAGTTATTATAATTCTTAAGGGCCCTAGGATTTTTAGATTGGTAGATGAATATTGGCATCAACTAAGTCACCAGCTGCATTAGCCCCTACCAAGAAAGTCAGCCTGTCTTTTGAAGCTTTGAAGCCAGACATTGACTTCTCTTTAGTGTGAAAGTCCTATGTGGCATCTTCATTAGAAGACTGTTTCATCTGCATTGAAAACCTGTTACTTAGTCACCTTTGTCAATGATCTTAGCTTGGTAGATAACTTGGGTGCAGTTTCTTTATCATCACTGTCTGCTTTACCTTGCACTTTTATGTTACGGAGACAGCTTCTTTCTTTAAACCTCATGAACCAACCTCTGCTACCTTCAGACTTCTCTTCTGCAGCTTCCTTATCTTTCTCAGCCTTTGTAGAATTATAAAATTGAAAGCAGTTTAATTCTTTATAGAATTGAAGATAGTTAAGGTCTTGCTCTGCATCAGGCTTTGGCTTATGGTGATATTGTAGCTGATTTGGGCTTCTACCTAGACCACAAAAACTTTCTCCATATCAGCAAAAGGTGTTTTGCTCTCGTATCATTCATGTATTCACTGGAGTAGCATTTTAATTTCCTTTAAGAACATTTCTTTGCATTTGCAACTTGGCTGTTTGATGTAAAAGTCTTAAGTTTTGGCCTGTCCAAGCTTTTGATACGCCTTTCTCAGTAGGCTTAATCATTTCTAGCTTTTAATTTAAAGCCAGAGATATGCGACTCTTCCCCTTTCACTTGATCGCCTGGAGGCCATGATAGGGTTCTTAATTGGCATAATTTCAATGTTGTTATGTCTTAGGGATTATGGAGGTTTGAAGAGAAGAAGATAGATGGGGGAATGGCCATTTGGTGGAGTAGTCAGAACACACTTAACATTTATCAATTAAGTTTGCCATCTTATGTGGACATGGTTCGTGATTCCCCAAAACATTTGCAAGAGTTATATCAAAGATCGCTGATCACATAGCAGATGGAATAGTAACGAAAAATTTTGCAATAGTATGAGAATTACCAAACTATGACACAGAGACACAAAGTGAGCACAAGCTGTTGGAAAAATGGCTCTGATAAACTTGCTTAAGCAGAGTTGCCACAGACTTTCAATTTGTAAAAAAACAAAAACAAAAAAACACAGTATCTGTGAAGTACAGTAAAGCTAAGCACAATAAAACAAAGTATGCTAGTATATTGGAAACCATTGGTTCAGTAGCAACATTTTCTTCATATGTAGAAGCATACACGTGTACATAGGCAAGTTTTTAATTGCTTCCAAATTACTTCCAGGTTATTTAGACTCCCTAGTATGTCCGTGTGGACCCTTTGCAGTTTGGCTTTTACCTGCACATTCCACCTTTATCATCTTCAGAAGCCTTCAAAAGAATCTTTGTAGATCTGATGATTCATCCCCACTACCTCCAGGCAATACAGCTCTTCTCTTTGCATGGAATGAGTTCCGCCCATTTGCCCAACTTTTTAGAGAGAGACAGAAGGTTTTTGTGTATGTGTGTGTGTGTGTGTGTGTGTGTGTGTGTGTGTGTGTCTGTGAGATTCTGTCTGTATTAATTTGGTCCTTGGGCATTTTGTCTTAATTTGAGATCTCCCACATAATCTGAGACACTTCCTGGCACGTAGTAGGCACCAAATAAACATACGTGGTTTTATATGAGTGCCAAGTACCATTTCTTTAGGAAGTTTATTTTCTCTGATGTTGCCTTTAGTAAAAATATTTAAATTGCTTCTCAAATTCAAATTACATTATTTTCATTCACATGAAAAATAAATCTTGCCATATTTTTTCTAGATTGCCACTTTAAAAGGTATCAGATTAAAAGCCATTAGCATCTTGGCATTTTCACAGTTGTACATATATACACATGATGGACACACACACACACACACACACAAAGACACCCTTGTCAGTGAGATTTTTTGCCTTCACTTTTTCTCTGAGTAATAAGTGAATGTCATAGAAACAAAATTTTATTACCTGTAAACAGCATTCATAATTCTTCCAAGAGAATGCCAGCATATTTGTATCCAACAAAAAGGTCACGAGTTATGGATGACTCAATGTATATTCAGCCAAACAAAGAAATCTTCGTTGGCTTTATTCCTACTGGAGATATCTCAGTATTGAACACCATTAATCGTGTTGGCCCCAGAACAGCTCTTCACTAGGCTTCTCTTGTCTTTTCAGGACTACTTCCTTTGATTTGATTTCCAGACCGTTTCTAGAATGAAGTAGTTGCACTCTGTGAAATAAGCTACAGGTTTTTACAACCTCTCTCAATATGTGGCACCAAGAACCAAGCACACTACTCACAATATTACTTATTTAACTCACTTTAGAATTCAGTGGAATTTTTGCTTTTCTAGTGATGAATGAGATGATTTTTGGTTGTCTCGTGTTAATTGCATCATCTTGAACTTACAGTCAGCAAACCCTCTCTCTCTGAATTATTTTTTCATATAAACTAGTTTTTAAGTGAAGCCTCAGGAATCCTGTACAATATAGTTAATTGCAATCCTCTTGGTAGCATTTAGCAAACGTATTTATTCACTTTCTATTTTAATCATAGTCTTTTTAAAAACTATAGACTATTTTTAATCTTTGTGAATAATTAAGTAAATCATTTTCTGTTTGTTTGTTTCTTTTTAATTTTTGTAGTACTGGAGAAAATGAAACTGGATTTGACCCATCAAGATGCTTGCCTCAATAAGAAAACCATGTTAGGAGCAACCTGTGTATATTGGAGACTTCAGAGTAACCAGCAGGGAAGAGAAAACTTAATCTTCAGGTTACCGTATTTTCCAAATATTACATGGTACCTGAATTCCACTTCCTTGGATGTCATTGCTTAAATATGGTCTTGAAGGGTTTGTTTTGAAATACTGTATATATTTATTTTCAAATGTATACATTGTTAATAAATTACGAAATAAGAAACATTCTTATTTATGTACATGTTATGAGAATTCTGGAGGAAGTAATATGTTGAAATAGTAAAACATTTAGTCTTTTAGTTTAAAATGTTATTTTTTTCCCCTTATATCTTCATATCAGGACAGCAGTAACCTGAATTTAGCTTGACACAATTTACACATTTTTTGTTTCTTCCTTCCTCTCCCTTCTCCCACCCACTTTTGTTTGTTTTTTGTTTTTGCCTAATTTACATGTTTAAAGTTCTACTTAAAAATTTACTTCAAGTTTTACATGTTATGGCTCATTCTCCTGCAGTTCAAGAATTGCTTATATTTTTAAAAGATATTTATTTTCTCTTATAAATAATTGATTTTTTTATAAACTACAGTTCATAGTTCTTCTCGTTTGTAAGTATGTAAAGTAGAATATGAAAATGTGGCTATTTAGATATCTGGCCAAAAGATCATATGACCACCAGTTTTAGTATTGAACATGAGATATTTTTACATTTTCATGTAAGACAATGTAAATTGTCTTTCTGCAATAATTTTTTTTATGTAAATTTAGTTTTCAAAAGCTTTTTGATGGTATAAAGGAATTGAGGAGGAACAAAAAGCTTTTTGAAATAGCTCACCTAGACCTGTTAATGTAATATATTCTTTGTGAATTAAGCAAAAAAAAATTTTTTTTAAGAGTAGAACTAATCTCTCTAGCTTTTTTGATGGAACTTTGAAGAAAAAGAACAAATACAAATATACAAATGATATGAGCAATATAGTAATAATCTTTTGCAACCTGATGTGTTACATAGTCATATGACTTGGTCTTAGAAGAAAAATAATTGTTTTGGTGCTGAATAAATATTAGAAACGAAGTGACAGAAAAGATGAAGGTAAAATTGTGGCACAATTTCAGAGAATGCCATTAATGATAACGTGTATTTGTCATCAAATTCTTAGTCCTGAGGTTGCCTCTTTGGTGTGCAGTTACCAGAGGGAGGGCAAGCATGCAATTAAGAGACATCCTAGAGGCATATGGCATGTGATTTGTATAAAACATACCTCCTGATTAGAAAAATGGTAAAAATGGAAAGACATTTGTACATCATCTTAGGAGAGCTTATATCTAAACTAAATTGTCAGGCTCTGTCCTCTACCTTACTTTTTCTTTTCTTTACATATTTGTGTCATTTTTGTTGTTGTTCAGACATTTTTAACCCTCTGTGTGCTTGTTCTTCTAGTTCTGTTCCTATTGGCACTTCCTCCAAAATTTTTCTCTGAATTTCTCTGGTTGAAAGTGACCTTTCTTCTTTGTGAACTCCTGGAATTATTTATAGCTTTTAAAGTGGCATTTAGTAAAATTCAGTGTTTTTCTTACACTTGCATCTCCTATTTCAGGGTTTGGCATACTTTTTCTTAAATGGGTAAGAAAGTATCTTTAGCTTTAAGGGACATATGGTCTCAATAGCATTAATTTAACTCTGCTAACTAGAAGGCAAAAGTATATCATCTTACTCATCTTTAAAAACTCCACAGCACTCTGCATAGAGAGGAGCATGTTTATAAGAAACTCAATAAATAATTTTGACACAAATATGAAACTATAAGGGCAGACACTGAAAACTAGTAAAAAAGATTGATCTTGAATAACCTTGTATTTAGTGCCATCTTAACTAGAATTGTAAGGAGGATAAACCTTTCTAGGAAGGGTGATAAGTGTTAGGTGAGGAAGGAGCATCTCTCAGGAGGGTAAACAGTGGCTGTGGTTTTGCTGAGAGATTTTGGCTGTGAGTGATAAGCCTATATCAAAAAGAAAAGTGACTTATCAATCTGTTTTTATTGCTCAAAGCAACTCTTTACTCCTATTTTTTCCAAATTCCATTCTTTTTACTCTTTAGAGCTCTGTCCTCAGAGTGTAGTCTGCGTGTTTCTTTGTCATTGCCATGTGAATTCTTTGGTGACAAATTCAGTAATATTTCAAGCATGATGTTTGTTTCAAGATTGAGAAATGTATTTGTGAGGATACATCACTTTAATTAAAAAGTGTAAGTACTATGGTCATTAAATTATTCAGAGTGAAATTTCTGAGTGGGGGAGAGAGAATGTGGATAGCAGTTGAGAGTGGGGCTATAGGAAGAAAAGAATAAAAGTATGGTTAACACTCCCAAGTAAGGGGTGATACAGCCTTGGTTTTTGTTGGGGTTAGCAAAAATCATTCTCCATATGCTAGTTTTAGATGTTTCCCAGCTCATTTGTATTACTGAGTTTTCAACTGGGCATATATTGTTTTAATAGCAGTCAACATGATGTAGGGGCTCAGCATTACATGTCAGGACTATACTAATTGCTTCATATGCCTTATCTCTTTGTTGTATGAGATAGAATTGTCTTCTCATTTTCTAGTTGAAGTAACTGAAGTTTAAAGCAATTGGATCATCTGCCCAGGGATAAGCCGCTGGTGAGAGCGGAGTTGGGATTTGAAGTCGAGTTAGACTTTGGTGATCACAGTCTTGACCATTAAATTCTTCCAGCCTTCATTTTTCACTGAGTTAATGGTAGTGTTAGTACTGACCTCTAATGTGTGCATTTGTGGGTATGTGGTCCATTCAGCTTTAATCCCCAAAAGACAACACTTACTCTTTTTCTTATTTTTGCTCATGTTTTATTTTTTCATTGCTTTTAACAGGATAACCAAAGGCAGCATACTCAGTAGTCAGTAAACACATTTCTAAGAAATATGTTGTGTCATCATGCCACATACTCATACTTGCCTTGGATTGGAAACTAGATCATTCAGTAAAGATATACAGGTAAATTAAATATTGCCAATCAATGTGATCATTAACCTACAATCATAATATACCTTGTGTATATCCTTGTGTATAACATTGCGATTTAAAACAATAAACCAAATTGAGATTCTTAGGAGCATTTTGTAGGTAATTACTAATGTTTGTTTTAGATAGGTCACACAACTTCAAATAAAAACTGATATAGATTGAACACCTTGAGAGTAAACCTTAGTGCCAAGTGGAAAATAATTTTTTACAAGTAAATTGGAAAAACAATGTGGACTTTCTGTAATTATATACAGAAAATATACTGATATGCCAAAATGAATAATTTTGATATATTAATATTTCACTTATGAAGAATGCATACCACCTGATCCAGGATGGGATCCAGGAACACAAAAAGAATATTAGGTAAAAATGAAAGAAATCTGAATATAGTATAGAGTAGCTAAAAACAACAACAACAACAAAAAAAAAGGAAAAACAGAATAAGCCTCAGGAAGTAGTAAGCATCCCACCTGGGTGACAACTTAGAGAAGCTGAGGTCGACCCCTGCATCTGATAAGAGGCTGCACTAGACCACAGGAACCAGTTTCCACTCTGAGAACTAGTGGGGGACTGGCCATGTCAAAACCTCCTGGGAACTCTTAAATGTGCACATTCTCAATCCCCACTCCTGAGCAGCTAAATCAATCTGCACGTGGGTCTTGTGATTTTTCCCAGGGGATTCCTATGCCTGCTAGGTTTAACCAGTAGATTAGATGTTAAGTTTTTCTTTAGTCCAGAGATTCCATACGCCAACATTAGGAAACGGGCCAGGGCTGGGAAGGTGTAAGAACAGAAGGTACACTTTAGACTCTTGTTACGGTGGTCTTCCTGCCTAACCAGATATATCTTGCTGTATGCTAACATTTCCTCTTTCTTGTCTATAGTGGGGAAAAAATAATTTTCAACTGGTTATGTAGCAAAAAAAATACATGAAAAGCACTGTTTTATATAATGAGTGGTTTATATTAAGAATGAGTACTATGTAAATGCTGGTAAGTGAAAGTTCATTTCATTCAGTGCTATGGGCTGGCATATTGCATTTCAACACTAGTTTTTTACTTTTATCTACCCTGAGGGTAGATAATCCATATTCCAAAATGCACTATTGAAATTCAATTGCTGTTAGTAACATTTTAAGAACTAGGTAATTTCAAAAACTTTGTATACTTTATATGGAATATGAACAACTTTAATATGAATAACTATTCTAGAAAAAAAAAATTTTTAGGAAAAAGTGCCACTAAATCGTGAGCTAAGTCAATGGTTATTTTAAGCCACTAACTTTTGAGACTAGTGTTTCATACAGAAAAAGCTAATACTGATACCACATACTAATTGTGTGTAGAACACTAGGAATATCAAAATAAAACATAAGAAAATGAGTCTAGTTGACCCACTGTGATATAGAATAACATATATATCATATATATGATACATATATAAAATATATATTTATTTATATATATATTATATATTTATGTGTATAATATATAGTATATATCTTTTATATATTATATATATTTTTATATTATATATTTTATATTATAAAATATATATGTGTAATATATTTTACCCATCTTCAAAAAAAATAATGCAGAACAGTTCGAGACCATCCTGACCGACATGGAGAAACCCCATCTCTAAAATATATAAAAATATATATAATATATATTTATATATTAATAAAATATAAATATATATTATATATTTATATATTAATAAAATATATATTACATATATATTAATAAAATATATAATATATATAAATATATATTTTTTTACCCATCTTCAAAAAATTAATAATTCAGAACAGTTCCCTAATGTTGTATAGGCCAAACACTGTTACAAGCCATGTAAATTGAGTTGTTTATTTAAAATATACAACAACTTCATAAGGTAAATTCTATTGGAATATGCTTTTGTGTATGTATGAGGAAATTGAGATATAGGGAAGATAAGCAACTTCCTCAGTGTTACCCAGGTCAGATATGAGCAAACATAGATTTAGAACTGAGGTGCTCTGGCTCTGACACCTATGTGCATGACTACTAAGCTACGCTGATATATACCAGAAAGACATGATTCCTGTAGAAAAGGAGGGTGAGGACTTTTGGTCTGACTTAGGGAAGCCAGCATTCTCTTCTAGGCCCTGTCTCTGCATGCAGATGTTGGGAGAGAGGATGAAGCAAGTTGCATGAGGATCCCAAAGAACTTTTTGTTTTTTTATAAAGACATTTCTGCAACTCCTTCTGTCTCAGATTCAGAGATAAAGGAGTATTATGGTATAGGAGTAGGTGCCTCTCAAAAACCCAAGTTACATGGAAGACATCAAGGATCCCCAAATAAAATATTGTTGAGTGAATCAGAAGTTAGGCTGGTAACCTAGGGTCAATAACAGGTGGGTAGTTGAAGTTGTCACCTCTTTCGGGTACAGCTGCAGGTCCTAGGAGAAAATGACTAAGCTCGAGTGTGTGAAACTAAAAGTGTGGCCAGATGGTAGCCTCATCATGGGCATTGCTATGAACTGGATGGATCTTAACCTTCATACTACCACCTCTGCCCCCACAGTTCAAACACAGGCACACTGAGTGCAGGGTGTGCATAGGGTATCTTGGCCTTTTGTGTTCTGTGTCTAAACAAGTTCTGGTTCAAATGGAAAATGTGGCTTCTTGAGAGTGTCAGTGTCCCCACTTATTCCACTGTAGTTGTAACCATTACCTTTTTCTCTCTTTGAGTTTCACTGAATCCATGCATTATAGGTCCACCAGAATTCTGTGTTTATGGGGCAAATGGATTGTCAGAGTGGTGGCAGACACATACATAACAGCATCTCCTCTGCTTGTGCACCTGCTCCACTGTCTCATCAGTCTTCATTTACCGATTCAAAGATAAAATTAATTATTAAAGCTTTCAAGACAGCAACATCATTGTGTTAAACTAAACACAGGGCCCTTCAGAATGTGAGGTCTTGTGCAACTTCACAGATAGCATGCCTATGAAGCTGGTCCTGGTCATTAGTGTGTGAAAGACATCTAATACCACAGGATTGGATGAGATCACTCTAAGAGTACAAAATAGAAAACAAAGAGTCCCAGCAACAAGAACCCTGGTGGTCTAAAACTTAGAGGCTGAACAGTAGAAAGAGTTTACAAAGGAGACTGAGAAAGAGTAGCCGTGGAGGTATGAGGGCATGATATGAAGAAATTCAGGTTGAATATCCCTTATCTAAAATGATTGGGACCAGAAATGTTTTAGTGTTCTGATTTTTTCTTTTTCTTTTTTTCCTTTGGAATATTTGCTTTATAATTACTGGTTTAGAATCCCAAATCAAAAAACCCAAAGTGCAAAATACTCCAATAAGTTTTTCCTTTGAACATTGTGTTGGCATTCAAAACATTTCAAAATTTGAGCATTTCAGATTTGGGATTTTCAGATTTGGTATGTTCAATGGGCATCTGGCCATCATGTTATTAATTACATTTTCTGTGGCTTCCATTCTGTAATAGACTGTATAGGATGGCACTGGTGTCCAAGAGGCTCACTACTGAAATAGATTCTGGGATAACTGCCAGGACTATGGGTAGGTATGATAGAGGTAGGTCATTTAGTTGTAGTGGAATAGAATATTAATGTTCTCATAGGGAAGTGTGACAACAGTTAAAAACAAGTTATGGACCAATTTTGGATTCAGAGGGATATTCAGGGGAGCTGAGATTTGAGTTGTGTGTCTGTACTCATGCCAAGCAGATGTTTGAGGGCTGGGAAATGATGCTGGCTCTGTGGCAGTACATGTATGTGGCTTTTTCTCCTAAGGAAAGATAAGCCAAAACTTCCACCTGGCTGCTGATGGCAGCTGCTACAGCAGTAACTCTATGAAATGGACTAGAATGCCTGAACATTCCTAGAGTATATTTTAGGACAAGAGACTGATTCCTCATATGGAACCAAGAAATAGAGTTACAGTAATCCCCTCATAATTTCCCATCATAATTTAAGAAGCAAAAAGTTATCAGAACTGGCACTATTACCACCTGCACCTTATAAATTAAAGCACTGAAAGAGAACGTCACCTTTTTGAGGAGAATGCAAGGTTCAAAGAGAGGACCTTCTTTCCCTCCTCATGGTGAACAAGGTAGAACTTTCTCAAGCCAAGAGAGAAAGGCCCCAGGAGAACTACTTAAAAGTTTGGAGGTGCCTGCTTATATATTAGGTATGGTGACAGGAAAAGAAAAGAGCATTTGAGATTGATGACCTGGAAGGATGAGCAGAGGAAGACGGAATCAATCTACTGGAGGTATCCTACACACACATCTTTTGCTTCAAAATGAGGTTGCATTTAGGATTGAGAGAAGACTTTAAATGGATTGAGTTTCCAAAGTTTAGAATGGAAATATTGGGATGCTACATTAACTTCTATGTTAGATAGATCAGACTCCTTATTTAGGGAATTATTTGGTAAATTCAGACCAACAGAAAATTGACTGTGACTTAAACATTCTTTTAAATTCATCCCAAAGTTACAGTAGTGAAAGGAACAGACATGTTTCCCACCTGCATGGATTTTACAACCTAGTAAGGGTATACCCAACTTCAAAAAATTAATAATGCAGAACAGTTTGAGACCATCCTGACCTACATGGAGAAACCACATCTCTAAAATATATATATATATTTTTTATATATATTTATATATTTTATAAATATATAAACCCCATCAGTAAAATATATATATAAAATATATCTTAATATATATTATGTATTTATATATGTTTTATATATAAATATATATATATATGTTATATATATATTTTACCGATGGGATTTCTCCATGTTGGTAAGGATGGTCTCGAACTCTTGACCTCAGGTGATCCGCCCACCTCAGCCTCCCAAAGTGCTTGGATTACAGGCATAAGCCACCATGCCTGGCAAAAAGAGATATTTATTAAAGTAATAATTTATTGAATCTGTATTGTATTCTTAGCATTGGGGTTACAGTAGTCAAAGGAACTACTTTCACAGACATGTTTCCCACCTGCATGGATTTTACAACCTAGTAAGGCAGCAGTTGGAGAGACAGACAAGAAGCGATCATATAAGCAATTTAAGTAATAGTTATAAAATGCAGTAAGTGCTTTGAAAGAATCAACGGTATATGGTAAAAGAGAATACAAGAGGGAAATCTAGTTTAGCTATTATCACCAGAAAAAAGTAATCCAAGGAGATAATACTTTAAGCCAAGAAGAGATGAGGATAGGAAGCATGCCTGAAAGGTAGAGGGGTAAAGGCAGGAGGAGGAGCATTTTAATTAGAGAGAGCAGCATGTGCAAAGTCCTGAAGCCATGAGAAAGCTTGCTTTATGCAAGAACCTGAAAGAAAGCTAATATATCTGGAACCCGGTAATCAAGGGGTGACATTTAAAAAGGAGCCTGGAGAGGTAGGTGGAATCAAATCATACATGGCTCATAAACCATGGGAAAAGTTGGAATTTTATTTTAAATGCAAAGGCAGTCAGTGAGCCAAATGATTTTAACTTATTAAATTATCACTTTGTTTCTTTTATAGAAAATGGACCTTTGGGGGAAAAATCAGGAAGACCAATTAGTAATGTAGGAGAAAATTCTGGTGGCTTGGATTAGGGTGGTAAAAGTAGATATAGGGAGAAAGTAAATGAATTCGAAGTATGATTTGGAGAAAACTTGGATAGGACTTGATGATAGATTGACTGTGGGAGTGAAGAAGAGGGAGGAATGAAGATTGACTCCCAGGTTTCTGCTGTGAGCAATAGAGTGAATTGTGAAGGCACTTGCAGTGATTAGGAAGACAGAAGAAAAGTAGGGTATTTTAGGGGGAGATATAGAGACAAATTTTCAGTTAGTGTATACACTTTGGGATAGTTCTGAATATTCAACCTGGGCTGTGAATTAAAAACATAGCTTCAATAAGAGTCACAGCTTCAAAAAAGGAATTTGAGAGATAGCATTTTGAGAGTTGTCTGTTAGTAGATGGTATTTTGAACATAAAAAGTGACAGGTGCAAATGATCAAGACTACCAAGAAGAATATTGAAAAAAAATTAGAGAACTCAAACTCCCTGATAAACTTAATACAAAGCTACAGTAGTCAAGACAGTGTGGTACTGGCTTAGGGACAAACATACAGATTAATAGAATAAATTTGAGAATCTACAATTAAACCATTAACTTATGGTCAATTGACTTTTGACAAGGGTGCTAAAACAATTCAATGAAGAAAAGAATAATCTTTTCAACAAATGATACTGGAACAACTGTATAGTCACATGTAAAGCAGTGAAGTTGGAATTGTACTTCAAGAAAGAATTTAAATGGGTTTAAAATCTGATGCAAAGTGCATCATAAAAATTATTGTGAGGTGTGAACCTACTTAAAACATTTAGAGAAAAACATAAGCATAAATCTTTGTGACCTTGGATTTGACAGTTTTTTTTTTTTTAAGATGGTCTTGCTCTGTTGCCCAGGCTGGAGTGCAGTGGTGCAATCTCGGCTCACTGCAACCTCCACCTCCCAGGTTCAAGCAATTCTTCTGCCTCAGCCTCCCGAGTAGCTGGGGTCACAGGTGTGTACCACCACACCCAGCTAATATTTTGTATTTTTAGTACATACGGGATTTCACCATGTTAGCCAGGATGGTCTTGATCTCCTAACCTCGTGATCCGCCCGCCTTGGCCTCCCAAAGTACTGGGATTACAGGCATAAGCCACTGTGCCCGGCCCAACAATGGTTTTTTTAGATATGACAACAAATACATAAGCAGCAGCAGCAGCAGCAACAAAAATACATAAATTCAACTTTATCAAAGTTAAAAATATTTGTGCTTAAAAAGACACCATCAAGGAAGTGACATATATCCTACAGAATGGGAGAAAATATTTGCAAGTAGTATATTTGATGCTGGTGTACTTGTTCCTAAAATACGTAATATTAAACTTACAATTCAACAATTTTAAAAAATCCAGTTGAAAAAATGGGCAGAAGATCTGAATAGACATTTATCTAAGAGGATATACAAATACCCAATAAGTACATAAAAGTTTGCTCAACATCATTAGTCATTTAAAAGATGCAAATTGAAGCTATAATGAGATACCACTTCATACAAATTAGGATAGCTGTCATCAAAAAGACAACATGTTGGTCAGGATGTAGAAAAATCAAAACCCTTATACACTGCTGTTGGGATTGAAAAATGGTTCCGCTGCTTTGGAAAACAGGTTAGCAGTTTTTCAAAATGTTAAACATAGAGTTATCATGTGAACTAGCAATTCCACTCCTAGATATATCCAAGAGAAGTGAGAACATGTCCACACAAAAACGTGAACCCAAATATTTATGAGAGCATTATTCATGATAACCAAAAAGTAGAAACAACCCAAATGTTTACCAACTAATGAATGGATAAAGAATTGACATGTATAATACAACGAAAATTATTTGTTAATTAAAGGGAATGAAGTTCCAATACATGCTAGAAATGGAAACCTTGAAAACATGCTAAGTGAAAGAAGCTACCCACAAAAGGCCACATCTTCTGTGATACCATTTATCATAGGTGTGATAAAGAGGTGTCCAAGATAAACAAATCATAGAGACAGAGAACAGATAAAGGATAGGGCAATAGGGAATGGGGAGTGGGTGCTAGTGTGTATGAGATTTTTGGGGAAGGGTGGTAAAATATTTCAGAAGTAGTAATGATGGTTTCACAACTTTGTATTATTATGTGTAAATAATATTTCAATAAAGTTCTTATAAAAATTTGTAAGGTCATCTACAGAGAGTATTTAAAAAGATAACAGATGACCATTAGATTTGGTGACATAGCATTCTCTTTATCTCCTAGTAGACTGTAAGTTCCTTGAAGGCAGGTTGATAAAAGCACTAATTAATTTGTAGACTGTAAGTTCCTTGAAGGCAGGTTGATAAAAGCATTAATTAATTTGTGTGGAATGGAGCAGAGACAGAGCAGAGTGGGTGGGGGCACTCATCATCCATCCTGAAGGACTGGAGACAATAATTGTGCACCACTGTTTTCTGCCTGTTGAAGAAGCAGTTAAGTGATGGGACAGCTACTAGAGGACATTGGATAAAAGGAGAAGCTTTTTAAAACATAGAAGATACTAGAACCATAGATGATGATGATAATTCAATAAACACAAGGGGCTGTAAGTAAAGAAGTGAAATCCCCAATAAAGTGAAAAGGCATGTCACCCGAGAGACAAGTGGAGAAATGTACTTGAGATGGGAAGAGAGTGAATCTTCCATTGCAATAAGAGGGTCATGGAGCAAGATTCCAAACTCTCCTCCTGGGATGTACAAGGGACTTAGAAAAAGGAGATACAGGTTTTTTCAGCTTGGTATGCAGGACTGTCTGAAAGCTGCCATTATTGATAAAAAAAAATTTTTTGGGCAACCATTTTAAATCACACTTCAAACCTCGCAGAGTTCAAATGTTCAGCCAGAGTGGCCGGCCCTCTTTGGTATCACAGCCAGTCGGATAGCAGCTCTGCTCAATTCCCAGCCATTCTAGTTTCTTGGCCCATATGTAATTGAGCTTGGCAATGAAATGACATCTTCTTCCTTCCACTTCTCTAACAACTTCATTTTGCAACCCCACTCCTGCCCACTCTGGTAAAGAGAAAAGGAATTCTGAATGTGTTCACACATACATACTCTTGTTCCTATATACGAACTTCCCTTGTACTTCAAAAAGATATGTTCGTATTATGCTTCATGAGAGCTTTTATGATGGAAAGGTCAACTGTCCACATCCTCCTGTTTCTCTCCTTGTTTTCCTAAAGTTAGTATCACAGATGTCACACTATTACATATTTCTGCTTAGTTGAAAATACTCATGATTAAAAATGAGCATTGCCATTGAAATGTATCATGTTACTAAAGTGTTTCTTGCAAATTATGTAAAACTTATTTTCATTTTATTAGTAGGATTTAAAATATTTTTAAAATCACAAACAGTTGGGATCTTGAAAATAATGTTTCAAAATGAGGTTACCATCATTTTCTATGGAATGCAGGTGGAATGTCTGTTGTTAGGTAAAATATTTTGAAGATACTATTTTCTAAAGATTTTGTAAAATGGCAGTGATTTGAACAAACAAATCTTTATGATCCATAATTGCAATACTTGAAATCATGAAACGATTATAAATTATGGGCTCTAGGGAGCCGCTGTGGCTCAGGTCAGTTGTCCTGGCACTTGAGGAGGCAAGGCTATGCATTCGAGGCCAGCCTGGGCAACAGAGAGAGCTCTCATCCACTGGAAAAAAAAAAAAAAAGAAACTTTGGACTCGAAACTGTTTATTTTATGGAAGAAATTGAAACCCAGAAAGGTGGCATGAATGCTTTATGTCACAGGGGACTTCTTGTGGGGCTGAGAGACCGAGTGCTGACTTCTCAGCTCCTACAATGGCTCCTCATGATGCGGAAACAGGAGGACCTTCCTTATTATGCTAGTTTGTTCACTGATGATGGATGTGATTCCATTTTCTCATCTATAAAATAGAAAGGTTGAATTATAAGTCTAAGGTTCTGCCTGGCTAGAAAACAAAATCACTGTAGTCTCTGAATTTAGACAAAAAGAAATGGAAGTGGCAGGAAAAGAATGCACTAAATGCAGATATTCATCATCATCTCAAATTGTAGTCATTTTTTTCTTCAAAATAATAATACAAAAATTCCTTGCACTTTTGTGTCATTCCATACAGTTCTAGGGGACCTTGCAGTTATGGTCCATAGCATCCTCAGCAACAGAGGTGGCTGTATAACTCACACTTGCCCTAATCATGGTACCCAGGCACGTTATATACATATGGAATTTTAAGTGCAGTCACTGGGAGAGAAAGTTAAAAATTCTTTGCTTCGACATTACTAGCTGGGATGATATAAGCCTGGAACTATCTATCTATAGTCTCATCCCTCCATATCTGCACTGTGGCCTCTAACCCCTCAACAAGGAGTAAAAATGAGCAGAGGAGGAGGTACAGGGGGGTGGGTGGTGCGGGGCAGAGATGACAGGAAAATGAGAAAGAAAAAGAGAGTCACTCAGATTTCTGATTTATCTATGCCTGAAGTGTCTTCCTGGACTTCCAATTATGTGAGGAAACAAATTACTCCTTTTTTGCTTAAGCTAATTTGAAATGGTTTTCTGTCACCTTTATTTGCCACTCTTGACTAACGCAATTACCTTTTATCCAACAGGGAAATTGAAAGCAGGTCTCAAAATAAAAGGCCTCAAAATAAATCCCAAGAATAGTAGGTAATATTCTCCCGATTATTGATCCTCAGTTATTTTCATTTATTCGTTCATTTACTGAGCACTTTACATGTGCAAAGTACCCTATCTTAATCCATTCTGCCTTCTTCAGCAAAATACCGTAGACTGGGTGGCTTATAAACAACAGAAATTTGTTTCTCACACTTCTGCTGACTGGGAATCCAAGATCAAGGCACTAGCAGATTCAGGGGCTGGCGAGGACTCACTCTCTGGCTCATAAATAGTGTCATTTCACTGTGTCTTCACATGGGGAAGGAGTGAGCTAGCTCACATGGACTCCTTGGACTTGGACTTTGAATATGTCGATAAGGGGTTAGCATGCTGTGGTGGGGAAAGATAGAATGACACTGTCTAGTCCACAGGAAAAGTTTATAAGCTGAGATGAATGTTATCTCTTGGGTGGAGACCACTGACTTTGTCATCTTGTTCTTGACTTTGAGAAAAATACAAAACACAGTGACAATCTGAAACAAATCACCTAGAATGAGAGAGTGTGAAAAACAGAAGCAACAACGAAAAGGGAGGAGGAACTGCCAAGCATTCATTAGGACAACAGATATCAATTGCCACGTCTCCAGGAACTTGAAAAATTAGTTGAGTTGCTGGCGAGGGAGCATTTCTTTTTGAATATGACTGATGGAAAGGATCAAAAGGCAGGAGTTAGCAGAGGTTTGTGAATCTAAATAAGCTGCTTAATGTTGCTGAATAGAAAACCCATCTAGATAGATGTTTTGAGCTTGCTTCTTAGAAGGTTCAAATACAGAAAAAAGACAAATTAGTAGTGACAATTTTCTGTGGACTGAATCCAAACAAGGTAACTCATCAGAAGAATTGAAGTCTTAGCAATAAAGTTTTCTATGAAACATTTATTAAAAATGAAAACTAAAAGCTTAAATATTGGATCTGCCTTTAACGTCCTTTGGAACTGGTAAGTATGTAAACCTTGTAAAAATCCATGAATAATTAATCAATGGCAAAGTCTCATAAAGAGTTTTGTGTTGCTGATCATGTGTTAGGAAGAACACAGGAGAGCTTAGTCGTAGAGAAAACAGAATGTGAGATTCGAAATGTTTAAAGTAAGAGTCTCTGATATCATAACACTAATTGGAAAAATATTATTATGTTTGTTAGCAGTACATAATATAGTCAGGATGAAGCCTTGATAAATTAGTGATTTAATAGAGCTGGAGTCTAACTCAAATGGGACAGACCCCCAACCTCCCTTTCTCCAGCTGCTTGCACTCCCTCATTTTCCATGACTTAGTAATAAATAAGTTCAGGCCTTTGCATTTGTGTGCATGGTTGGGAGCCATTATACACCCAACTCGTGCCCTTTTCAGTTGTTTTGATTAAAAAATTCCTGTAGTCCGGCCCCATTCAAAACAGTCCAGGAGGTAAAGTTCTCGACTCTCTTTTCAGAGACTCTGGCTTCTGAATTTTACTCCATGCTATGCCAGAGACCTCCATGCTCTGCCAGAGACCTCCATGCTCTGACAAGAAAGCTCTTGCTCAAGTGTGCATTGTCGCAGTGCTTAAAAAGGTGGATGGCATTCACATCACATGCAGTAAATAAGATCCTGTAAGAGCTTTCTGAGTAATCCATGGTTAGTAACATGTTTCCAGTTTCCTAAGCACAGTTGGACATCATCCTGCTAGGGCCAGTGAAAGAAAGGTGACACAGAATCAGCCTAGAAGACCACGAGTGGCCTCTGGAATGGCCCTGCCACCTCATTGCATTTAACTCAGGCCCTTCTCTTTGGGGCTTAAGTTTTTTCATCTTTGAAATGAGGGAGTAGAGTGAATGGCCTGCAGTTGTCCATCTTGTTCTAAAGGCTATTGAATCAACAAAAACAGACTCTCCCAACTTTTTATTTTCCTAAATGAATAAAGGCTCAGCACTTGTTTTAATACCAGAAAAAAATGAAGTTGTTCTTCTGTCAGTAAAAGTATAGCCAGAAAAACAGAACAGGTAGGAAATATATTCAATTTATTGCGGGAAATTGGCTTATACCATTGTGAGATCTGGCAAGGCAAGACCAAAATCTGTAGGAGAGGTCATCAAGAAGGATAGACTGGAACTCTTGGACACAGGTTGATCCTTTAGTCTATAGGCAGAATTTCTTCTAGAAATCTCAGTCTGTCTTAAACCTTTTCAACTAGTTGAATTTGGACCATCTGATTATCTAGGATAAACTCCTTTACTTAAAGTCAACTTGTTATGAACGTTAATCAAACCTACAAAATGCCTTCTTGGCAATGCTAGAGAATGATGGAATAACTGGGGACTAGAGCCTAGACAGGCGCACAGAAGGCTGACCTCATAGTACTCATCACAGTAACAGCCCCCATGTGACATTTATTTCTGAGGGCAGAATTTCCCTGGTATGGAATGTGGCTCCTTTTGTCCTCATCTTAGTGAGCTTCACAGTGGCATTCAAGACTGTTGGCCAATGTCTCTTTTTCCCCTGATTTCTTTGGCACTGCTTGTGCCTAGTTTTCCTCTTCCATCTCTAGCAGCTTCTCAGATCCTCCTCCTCCACTTAGCCTCTACTTCCTTCTGTACACTCCATCTTTGCATAACTTCATCTCTTCTGCTGCTATTAAATATCATTATATGCTGGTGACTTTCCCAATTGCATCTCCAGCTCAGAACTTCCCTTTGAACTCCAAATGCATAACCAACTGCATATGTTCCTTATCACCACTCCCAAGAATCTCAAAGTGAAAATATTCCAAGTGGAACTCACTGTGTGTCTCCCACCAGCAAACCTACTCCTCCATCGTCTTTCCCATCATGGCTAATGGCACCATCACCCACCATTTTCAAGTCAGAAATCATCATTCTAGATTTGACTTTCCCTCTCCTTCACTCATTACATCTAAACCAAGCCACAGTCCCATTGTTCACATCTATCTGCAATCTCCGCACAATTGTTCCTGCCACTCTAGCAAAACTGTCTCACTTTTTGTCAGAACAATTACAATTGCCTTCTAACCTGTATGCCTTCTTTACTTCTTGCCTTCCCCCAATTCATTCTCCAGAGAACACTTTTAGTGGTTTTAAAAGATATAAATCACAGCACATCACTGTGCTTAAAAGTATTTCCTGCTCTCAGCTACACACAGACTACAGTGCTTCTTGCCAGGCCCCGTTGATTCTGTGTCTTGATCCATCTCAATGCTGTTTCTTTTCTTTTATTTCTTTAGAGAAGGGTCTCACTCTGCTGCCCAGGCTGGACTCAAACTCTGGGCTGAAGTGAGCCTCCCACCTCAGTCTCCTGAATAGCTGGAATACAGGCACAAGCCGCACACCTGGCCTCAGTGTCATTTCTACGTACTGTTTCCTCTCTCTGGAATGCCCTTCCTTGGCTTTTTGCATAGCTGTATTCTCATCTTTCATGTCTCTGTTCAATGTCACCCCCTCAGAGACACCTTTTCTGGTAAACCTATAATAACAGGTCTTCTTTATTATTCTCTGTCTCAGCACTCCTTTGTCTTTCTTGTCTCACAGCACTTGTCAATTCAGTACTTAGATGTGCGTCCCTTAGTTTTACTTTTTGTATTGTTGTGCCTTCTCTTGCATTCAATTATCTTGCAGTGCTACTGTAGAAAATTAGAAATTCAACTCTAAAAATAGAGGATAAACACATATTACCAGTTAAGATATACATATGAAATGGTATTAGCATGATTTCTAGGAATTACAGCTTTCAGTAAATGCTGAGTTATTTAATCTCTTCTCTAAGCAATTCTATAAACTTCTCTTCATCTAGTGTTTTTGCAGAGAAATGGAATCCAGTTTTTGTGCTTTCTTTAGTTCAGCACGTGAAGTTGGTCTGAATATTTCATAGGCACTTCCAGGTGGTTAGCTGTCAGGTCCCATGCTTTGCTTGCTCTAAACCACAAAAACGAAAAACATGGAACGAGAGAAGAATTTTAGTCTTAATTCAGCTTCTTTGCTGGGTAATTAGGAGCCTGTCAGCTCATTGTCTAAGTGACAGGCATTGAACAAGCTGCACTCATGGGGTGAAATCATAAAAGCAACTTTATTTGACTCCCTCAGTCCCTTTACTCTTGCTCTGTTGGGGAACTCCTCTGCTGTCCTTGATGAAAATTTAACAGATCCTTTGGGTTTTCATGTTTAGGTAATAAAATTTCCTATAATCCCTTTAAATCACAGAACATGGTTGCAGTTTAATACTTAGTCCCAGGTAACAGCCAAAGCTTCCAACTTTACTCGGAGTTACAGCTGTTCCCTTTCCTCTGGTAGGGTCTAATGCAGGAAACAACCTTATAGCCAGGGAAGGGGATGGGAGGAAAGGGCATTATTCATCTTCTCTCCCCACATTTCTTATCCCATCTTGCTAAGGAAGGTTTTTGACCCTTCAAAGGTAAGAAGGTAGAGGAGAGAAATGGGGTCTGGAAATACTTTACTTAAATGGTACTGCTTTGAGATCGCTCTGTGATTTGTGGGTCCAGTATGCATTTAAGGTTGTCTCTTTCTCTTGTCCATGCCTCAGTGGTCTTTGAGAGGCTTCAATTAGGGACTGCCCTATGAATGACCTCCTCAAAGTGGCTGCCTTGCCCTCTGGCCTGCTTCTTGGCAATTTACTTCACAGACACTCTTTCTGGCAGTTTTCTTGCATGGAATTTCACATGGCCCCAGGACAGCTCTCTCCCATGTGGCCTACATCTGGTCATACATTAGAAACTTGTATGTATTTTCTGCTCTGACAGAGCAGTGATCCTTCTTCACTGCCTCTCCAAAGCCACACACCAGCTTTCTCTTTTGTTCTCTGGGGTTCCTGGACTTGAGTGGGACACCAGTCCACTGAGCACTCTCCTTACTGCATTGAGTTTTTTATTTGTAGGCACTTCTCTTTTAAAAAAAAAAAAATTCACTGTGTGTACTTAAAGTATCCAAGATTATGAAGCCTCTTCTTTTTAACACTTGGTTACAGGGTTGGACCTAGAAGAAGCTGGACCATACAGAAGCTAAATGAGAAACAGAAGTTGGGGTCAGAATCTCTTCTTCCTTTCAATCTTGGGAAAATATCTTTGAACTGTCTCTTCTCTTCCTTTTTTCCTTATATAGCTCCCTAACGAGGCCACTCTAGAGACCTTCTAGACATATAAAATGAGGATAATAATAGTTCCTACCTCATAAGGTTGTGTGAAGGTTAAATGAGTTAATGTGTGTAAAGCACTTACAACAGATCTTGGCACATAGTAGCTGCCATGTAAGTATCAGCTATTATCATAATTGCAGTGCCATGCAGATGAACCCTCTAGTTCATCCTGATAGTTCTTTGGGCTTTAGGCACAGAGGCGGCTGTGGAGATGGGAGAAGCAAAGAGAATTAGCCTTGAACAGGAGACTTGGGAGTATAAGTGGGGGACTTAAGTATTTGAGATTTATTAACTTGACAGGAAGTAGCTAATTTAAAACTACTATTGAAATTTCTTTGAGCTATGCTTCATGAAAAGGAAATGTTAAGTAGACAGACAGTGAAGTATTAACATTATGCATTTGGTTGAAAGGAAAAAAACAACTGATGGGACGTACTACCTCATTAAATGCATCAGTTAATTCTTTACTCAGTAAACTACGTAAACTTTAAAAGTCCCTATTTATACTTCAAACAGTGTCTAAATGATTTAACTGATATTTCAAAGGGACACTGAAGCTCAATAGGAATTAAGGTGCCGAATCATTAGCTCAGGGGCTGTCAATACCTCTGTCAGCAATTAGGTTATTGTTCATTTTAGGCATTGAGTTGCTATTGTGTTCTGTGTTCTTAGGCTAGCAGAGTATGCATACCCAACACAGGTAGTGCCTGGTAGTGAGTGCTCAGTAAGTGTGCATTGGATATAGAACATTCACTGGCCTATAGTGTCACCTCCCTGACTGCATTCACCCATTCCACAAAAGACCTATTGTGTTTTAGGGGTCCTACATTGTTCTCCAAATTGTATAAAATTAGTACATTGTTTACAATCAGAAAATAAGTCCCCTGGAACTTGGACCGGGGAGCACTGTAATCAGCATTCACCTGCGCTGGTTTTTCTTTCTACGTATTTGTGTGCCTGGGTTCTTATCAGCTCTTGCTGGCCTCCCTGTCTGCCAGTTCCAGGAGGCTTGCCGACCAGCTTAGCCTTTCACGCTCTCTCAGATCCTGCTGGCCGTGTCTCCTCTCTCCCAAGAGCTACGTGTAAAACATGGTATGTTCTGCACATTTTGATTTAGCCACATTGATTCCATTGATGTCTTGTCAAATACTCTGAAGCCTGAGGCCTCATCAGCCACACAGGACAGATCAGAGATGGGCCCTCTGGCTTCTTGACCCTGATTATTCTTTCTTTTTATTCCGAGTTTCTCTTGGCATTATAGAATGATGTGGAGAAGGAGATCTGGGGAAAGGGAAAGGAAGGGAACAAGAAGGAGGGAGTAGGAGGTCAGAGCTCACAGATACACAAGAACAAAAGGACTGCAAATTGGGACCCCTCTCCACAGCCACCTTCCTTCTTCCTTTTGAAAAGTCGATGCTGCACCATCTGTCATCTCTCAGGGACTCCAGCTCCAGACTGGCTTGGACCAAGTGAGAGCTGCCTAGCCAGTCACTCATCAGCCCCTCCTAGGGCGACCTCTGTGCATTCATCCTGCCTTTCCTGGGTGAGATGTTCCACTGCCTTTAGGGGCTTCACATCCCAATTATTTATTAAGGAGACAGAAAGGAATGGTTGATAAAGGCCGTGGCTGGAGAGCAAGAAGTAGCCATGGGCTGCTGCAGGGGTGGGCTCTTGCTTAGCAAATGTTAGACCAGGTTTGTTTTGCTGCTGTTTTGATTTTGTTTGGACACTTTTTGCTGTTGTTATTTCACACATCCAAAGATGATATGTGCCCTAATTTCATCACCATAGCACCTTTGACAATCCTGTGAATCTATTAGTTTTTAAAATTCAAGCCTTGGTATTACAGGTTCCTACAATATTTGAGTCTGGTTTGTATGTGAAGGTGGGTTGGGGTTGGGGACTCTGTGAATAATACATGCAATTTTTAACTATCTGTGAAACTGAAAATAAAATAGATTGTATGCACGTGTCTCTCTCTCTCTCTCTGTGTGTGTGTGTGTGTTTGTGTGTGTGTGTATGTTGGGGAAAAAGAGTGACTCTGTATTTATAGCCTGTATTTGAAATTCAGAGTTTTAAGTGAAAGTTGGTGCCTTTATCTAACCTGTCAACATTATAGATGATGCTGTATATTTATAAAGATATTTGCATATCTTTTATCAGATGGATGCTCTTAGTTGATTTAGTATTCCAGCTTCTATTTGGAATATAAATTAATATTTAAAATGAACATGAAAATTTCAGGGAATATGACTCACTGCCAGTGTCAGGGATCCTCTTGCACTTGGGATGTGTGACCTTTTGGGGTTAATGCTGGATATAGTCAAATTAGTGACATAAGCTTTCTCCATTCTTTCTTTTTTTGTACCACTCACCTTCAGGCTTACCCTGTATCCAAATTTTCAGAGGTTTGTTCTGGTCTCTACTGTTTGCCAATTGTCATTTAAGATGAAACCTTCCTGCTCTTGTGTTTAACGGACATTCTTGAAGACTTAAAGTATACAAAATTAAAAAGAATAGTGTCTTTAAGAATTTCCACACACAAAAAAAGCAGACCTGGTTGACAAAGTGCTTTTCACAAATGGACACATATTAATTTTACATATTTTTGGGGTACATGTGATATTTTGATGCATGCATACCATGTGTAATGATCAGATCAGGGTAATTGGGATAGCTATCATCTCAAACATGTATGTTTTCTTTATGTTGAGAGCATTCTAGTTTTTTTCTTCTAGTCCTTCTGAACTGTCCTTTGCAGTATCATTAATTATAGTCTCTCTACTATACTATTGAACACTAGATCTTATTCCTTCTATCTGACTGTAATTTTGTACACATTAACCAACCTCTCTTTATCCCCTCATCTTTCCTAGCCTTTGGTAACCATGAATCAGCTCGCTACCTCCATGAGTTCCACTTTCTTAGATCCCACATATCAGTGAACCATGCAGTTTTTGTCTTTTCATGCGTGGTTTACTTCACTTATAATGACCTCTGGTTTCATCCATATTGCTGTAAATGACAGAATTTCATTCTTTTTATGGCCGAATAGTATTCCATTGTGCATATATTCCACATTTTCTGTGTACTTAAGTGTATGGACACTTAGGTTGGTTCCATATCTTGCCTATCATGAATAGTTCTGCAATAAACATGGGAGTACAGATATTTCTTTGATAGATGGATTTCCTTTCTGTAGAATATATACACAGAAAAGGAATTTCTGGATCATATGGTCGTTCTATGTTTAGTTTTTTGAGGAACCTCCATACTGTTTTATGGTGGCTATACTAATTTACACTTCTTCCAACAGTGTGTGAGTGTTCTGCTCCCCTTCTCTACACCCTAACGAAGTGCTTTTGCATAAATTATCTCATTCTGATTTTTCTTTCTAAATTACAGAAGTCCCATTCAATAGGAAGGGTAGATTTTATTGTGCATATTTTACAGATCGTAAAGCCGATATTCAGAGATACTACTTAAAGCCACCATGAGCTCCAGCCCTAACATATGAAGGTTCATCTCAACTCCCTTGAAGTGCTTTCTTTCCCTGTGATATTGCAGTGCTTATCTTCTGCTACGATGGAGTGTCAGGCAATAGAATGGAAAATGAAGTCAGACTTCTGGCTAGAGAAGCTTAGCTATGGTCTTGAGAATGGGCTTTTCCTCCACCTGTCTTAAAGATGAACATGGTAGAGCAGAACTACTTGGAGTCAGACAGCATTTGGTTCTTAATCCAGCTCTGCAACGTGCTAACTGTGTGGTCTTTGCAAGTTACTTAGTGTCTCTAATTCCTAATTTCACCTTCTATAAAATAGAAAAGTTTTGAATAATTGCGACAACTTGAGATGTGCATATAATGTTCTTGGCTTAAGGTGGGTAACCAAGACCAAGGTATTTCTGATTATTAACACCTCACACTTGCTCTCTCCATTTTGGGGACAAGGAAAGCTCAAATAAGATAGTTCAGGCTATACATACAAGTGTTTACACACGTTTGGCTTGGGGTTAAAAACACAAAACTGGTCTAATTCTGATAAGCAATAATTTTCCCATTAACAAACAGCTTATTGATTCAGTCGAATTTGGGTTTTCCAAACAGGGGTAAAATCTCATTTCATTGAGTTCTCACACCTGGCTGTCTAAGACACTCATCTGGAGGGTTCATCTGGGGGACTGGGAAACAAACGAAGGAAGAAGCGTGACGTCAAGAAGCATGAACGGTCTCATCACAGTTTTACCCTAATTGAAAGGTAACAAATTGTTCTACCACAATTTCATGGGCACTGGCAGAACACATGAGTCTCCTGAGTCAGAGACAAAGGATTTCATTGTTCACAGCAAAGCTAGCAGCATGAGCTTCATGTTCATGTCGGTTCCTCTTGGCCCTCAAGTTCAGAGGCAACATGAAGTAACCTAGGTAGATGCTGCACACATAGTGTCACAGATGAGAAACCTTGAATTTAGGAAACCCCAATAGTTTATTAGTGGACTGCAAGCAAATTCGTCCTTCCTTTTTGCAGAGAGAGTCATTATCTTTGTTTTACTAAGCAACAAACAAACCTGTCTTTGGCTCTGGAGGGAGAGATCTTCTAAGGCTGTTGGCTATACAAACATATTTAGGACCATAGTTAAGAACAAAGGGAGTCCGGCCTCTGTTTCTAAGATATGCAGAAACAAGACCCATAGAGAATTGTCTCACTGCAAATGACATACACATTCTTTGTTGATGTAATAATATCCACTAAAACCCTACTGTATGTTAAGCAGTGTTTGTTTTGCAACAGCTCAGTGACAAAAGTCAATACGTTGCTATATTAGTCTATTGTCGTACTGCTATGAAGAAATACCCGAGACTGGGTAATTTATAAAGAAAAAGGTATTTAATGGGCTCACAGTTCCACGTGGCTGGGGAGGCCTCACAATCATGGCAGAAGGCAAAGGAGAGGCAAAGCCATGTCTTATATGGTGGCAGGCAAGAGCACGTGTGCAGGGGAACTGCCTTTTATAAAACCATTGGATTTCATGAGACTTATTCACTGTCATGAGAACAGCATGGGAAACTCCCCCACCATGGTCCAATTACCTCCTACCAGGTTCCTCCCACGACATGTGGGGATTATGGGAGCTACAGTTCAAGATGAGATTTGGTTGGGGACACAGCCAAACCATATCAATTGCCTAGAATCGAGAGTTCTTTGGTAATGTCCTCCTTTGAGAATACTGATGAACTTTTCTAGATTGAGCTCACTTTCTATTACTGGTAAACTTCCCAGACTTAATGTTTTTAAAGGTTTTTCCCTCCCCAACTTTTAAAAATACTTGCCATTTAGGCCTTACTATGTGCCAGGCACAGCTGATGCTTTTCATGACTTAGTGCTTTGCCCATCTCTGTTTTACAGATAAATAAACTTCTGCCCAAGTGTTCAGGCAACTTAACCAGGGTTACATGGGTGTAGACTGTTTTCAATCTAAACTAAAAAAAAAAAAAAAAAAGCAAAGTTTGTCTTTGATGCAGCTTTGCCTTCTTGAAATATATTTGCCTTCTTGAAATACTTGGATAGGAGAGGAATGAGTACAAGTGGAATGGGGAAGTGAGAAGCAGGAACAGAAAAAGTGAGAAAAAAAATTCTCTTCACATTTTATAGTCACCATTTAAGCTGCTATCCACAGTGTGCTTGGGGAAAGCTGTAAAATAATTAATAGTGCATGGGGGGAACATTTGTATTTCAATTGTCTACATTTAAGAAACACTTTGCATATGTGTTCAAGGCTTCCAATCATGGTCTTGAATATGAATGAGGGAGGAGGAGACAAAGTAGGCCCAGAGGCTAGAGAAAGCAATTAGAGGGCCTCAGAGAGGGCACATCAATTGCCTCTAGAATCCCAGGCCTGACCTTGTTGCCAAGCCCCGGAAGTCCAAGTCTGGTTATCTCTATTTTCTCACTGAGAATGAAGTCCTCTTTGTGGCCTCTTCTGTGATTTACCCATGATTGCATCAGAACGGTGCCCATAATTTTTCTTTATAATTGGCTTGTGTGGGCCACAGGCAATAAAGGTTATTGGAATCTAACCAGTCACTTCATAAACTTTCAGATGCACTAATTAGGTTTATATGTGCCACAATCCTAGAAGGAGAGAAAACCAATAACTTTCAGCCAAACTTATCTGAATTCTCAGGGCCTGGAGAATTCTGCTTTGTTGGAACAAAAATTAGCTTTCATCTTTCAAGTGCAGCTATGAACTAATAATGAAGACCCTGAGGGTTTTGAGTACTTCATATTTTTTACCCCTGTAGCTAAGAAGGTGGATAGAATAGGCACTATTATCTCCAATTTTATGCACGAGGCAGCTGATGGCAGTTTAAATGGCTTCCCAGAAGCCATTCAGCTAATTGTTGGTAAAACTGAAATTAGAAACAAAGTTCTTCCACTAGATGGCGGTGCTCACTAAGCTAGAGGCTTGGGCGGCACTGCCAAGTGTCTAAGGCTTGATTCTCAGCACAGACGCCTGAAACGTTTTCGATTCCCCCCCCTCCCCCCGGCTTAAATAACTAAAAGAAAAAAGCTACATTATATGTTCTAGGATTTTCCATAACTTCTCTCCATTCCACTATAATTTAATGTGGTTAGTCTCATAGTGCAGATCTGAACAGGGTGTTTCTGTAATAAGCTGCTCTTTTTATAGAGGATGGGTGTTTTGGAGGCAGTATTTATAAAGTAAATTTCTGAAGATTGGATTATATTTTGTACTTTAATTTACATGATTAAAATGGATATGGGCATCAAGAAAAGAAATCCTATTTCTCATACAAAACATGAACTTACAGAAACAAAGATAAGGACTTAAAATAATACTGTTGAAAGAAAATCATACCATTTGGATACAGTCTAGATAACAAGAATCACTCAGAATAAATCACAAGGAAAAATACTGTCTTGAAATTTCATTCCCTCTGATTTGCAGACATACAAGGAACAATGTAATAGTATGTAAAATTCTAGTTTCTCTATGTTCAGTTAATATGCTCATTCTCTTCTAAATATTCTTTAAAAGCAACCCTGTTAAGTTTATAAGTATAGAAAAGTCAGCCATGTGCTGGGTTTAATCTATGTTACTGTGCTGCTACCTCTTTGTTGACAGTGTGCATAATAAGTATTTCTGTCCTGGTACTATTGAGACGTGGTTTTCAAAATAGCCGTGGGTTTTCTATTTAATAGACTTATTTTTTAGAGTAGTTTTAGGTTTACAAAAAAATTACACAGAAAGAGAGCTTTTCTATCCTTCTCCCCCATTTCCTTATTGTTAACATCTTACATTTATGTTGTACATTTGTATTAGTCAGTTCTCATGCTGCTAATAAAGGCATAATCTAGACTGGGTAATTTATAAAGAAAAAAAGGTTTAATGGACTCATAGTTCCACATGGCTGGGGAGACCTCATAGTCATGGTAGAAGGTGAAAGAGGAGCAAAGACACATCTTACATGGTGGCAGTCAAGAGAATTTGTGCCGGGGAACTGACCTTTATAAAACCGTCAGGTCTTGTGAGTCTTATTCACTGTCACAAGGACAGCCCAGGAAAACCCGCCCCCAGGATTCATTTACATCGCACTGCACATGTGAAGATTATGGGAGCTACAGTTTGGGTGAGGACACAGCCGAACCATGTCATCATTTGTTAAATGGATGAAACAGTATTGATGCACATTACTGTTAACTAAAGTTGATAGTTTACTTAGGGTTTACTCTTTGTGTTGTACAGTTCTACGTATAGTGTCGTATATCCACCATTATAGCATCATACAGAATAGTTTCACTGTCCTAAAGATTCCCTGAGCCCCATCAATAGAACACTTTCCTCCTTCTCCCAGCCCCCAGCTCTTGGGAATCACTGACCTTTTTGTTAGGTCTATAGTTTTGCTTTCTTCTGAATGTTATATAATTGGGATCATAGAGTAGTTAGCCTTTTCAGACTGGCTTCTTTCACTCAGCAATATGTGTAAGATTCCTTCATGTCTTTTCACATCTGCTAGCTCATATTTAAAAATTGCCGAATAATATTCCATTGTATGAATGTACCATAGTTTATCAAATCACTTAGTGAGGGACATCTTAGTTGCTTTTAATTTTTGGCATCTATGAAGAAAGCTACCATAACTGTTATGTGGACATACGTTTTCAACTCATTTTGATAAATATTTAGGAGCATGATTGCTCGATAGTGTGGTAAGAGAATACTTGGTTTTATAAGAAACTGCCAAACTGTCAAAGTGACTATGATTTTGCATTCCTAACGGCAATGAATGAGAGTTCCTATTGTTCCATATCCTCACTAGCATTTGGTTTAGTATTTAGCACTGGATCTTAGCCATTCTAATAGGTATGTAGAGGAATCTCATTGCTGTGTTCTGTAATTCCCTAATGGCATAAGATGTTGAACATCTTTGCAAATGCTGATTTGCCTTTTGTATGTGTTCTTTGGTGAAGTGCCTGTACAGATCTTCTGCCCATTTTTAAGTTATTTGTTTTCTTATTGTTGAGTTTTAAGAGTTCTTTGTATATTTGGGGTACATGTCCTTTAATAGATATATCGTTACAAATATTTTCTCCCAGTCTATGGCCTGTCTTTTAATTCTCTTTAAAGGACTTGTTTTGTAAGACCTATTTTAAAGCTAATGAGAACGTTTGACTCATTTGACTTAGGAAGCTATCTCTTCCTATGACCTTTTCATTTGTAAGAAACCTCTGGATTTCAAGTCAGGCTCTGCTTCAAGATAAAGAAAGACAGTTTCCTCTCTCCGCATCAATTTTCTTATATGTAAATACAATAACTTGAGTTGGGTTATTTGTAAGATTGCTTGTAGCTGAATGTTGTATGATTCTATCTGATGACTACAGGTTATGAGCAGACAAGGATTTTTCTACAGCTGATGTTCTCTGCAAGAGTGTTATTATTAGGGATCTCTGTAATTCTCCACGTATACTGATGTCACAGGTGAAGATTTCATTCTTCTTTGGATTGGATGCTATTTAATCCTATCTTAAAATGTTTATAATTTTGTGTAAAGGACTTATGCTGTCCTACAAAGCAAAATTCACAGACACACAAACAATGAAATAGAAACTAACTTGGTAAGGCTGGAGAAAGCAGAGTTAAGGGTGATTAGAAACTCTGCAGTATTCAAGAAGGCTGTTCTGGAAGGTGTGGTGGAAGTCAGCCTTGAAGATAATACTTCACATTTAGTTTTGGAAGGAAAAATGAGGCATTTTTTTCTGTCCTTCACATCAAGAAATTTGGGGTTAGGCTAACACTTACAAGTACACATGGAATAAACAGAGACTTTGGACTTGGAAATCCAAAAATGAGAGACCAAGTCATGGAGAGAAGATCCGTCAGCGTATTTAGAGTATTTTTTTTTTAATTTTAGTTGGCTTTTAATATCCTGTAGGATTTGGAGTTAGCTTGACTTTGGAGCTTGCTTCCCATTTTTCTCTCTGCCTGTGAGTATCCTGTCCCCAACTCCTGCTTCATCACCTAATCCCAGTGCCATCGCCTCCCCAAAACCTTGCTAATTCCATCTCAGTAAAAAGAGTGATTATTTCCCTGAGATCCTAATCTATTTTGTCTGTGCTTGCCTGTTTCTCCGAAATCTGATCCTCCACATTCCTCTCTGAACTAGGCTCTTGTCCATAATCAAGCTCACCCTTTTCTTAGGGCTTTTTTGGCAGGTCTTATAGACTTACAGAACTCTGCCTATGGAGTTCCTCAGGCCTGGCAATATTTTGTCATTAAAATCTCAACCATCTGGGCACAGTGTCTCATGCCTGTAATCTCAGCACTTTGGGAGGCTGAGATGGGCATATCACCTGAACTCAGAAGTTGGAAACCAGCCTGGCCAAATGGTGAAACCCTGTCTCTACTAAAAATACAAAAAGCGCAGTGTGGTGGCAGGTTCCTGTAATGCCAGCTACTTGGGAGGCGGAGGCGGAGGAATCACTTGAACCCAGGAGACAGAGGTTGCAGTGAGCTGAAACTGCGCCATTGCACTCCAGCCTGGGTGATAAGAATGAAACTATGTCTCAAAAAAATAAAACAAAATAACAAACAAACAAAAAACATCTCAACCAAAATCTATACCTTCAATGAAGCTTTCCCTGACTCCTCATACTAATGTAGACTCTGTTATCTTTTCTTGCTCCCACTGTTTCACCCCACCTCCTTTTCCGACATCTGTTAGAATGACTCAGATGCTACAATTTCCTTTTTACTTCTGTTGGTTTGAAAGTGATCCATATGATTTTTATTCTTCTGGTGTTTTCTCTTACATTTTAAATATGTATACTTAGTCTAAGAAAGGTTAAAATTAATTAATATCTTTCTCCTCTGAAATACACTCCAAAATTTAGTTATCATTATCATTTTCTTGTAAATCCTCAATACATATTTACACTTCTTAATGTATTTACTATCTTCTTTGCTTATTGCTTCCTGCATTCTACATCTTCCTCTGGGGCTTAATTTCCTTCTTGTGAAAGCATATCTTTTATACAGTTATTTCATTAAGGATTTGTAAGTTGTTAACACTTCCAACTTTTATATTTCTGAAAATGATTTTATTTTGCACTTTGGTTTTGAATTTAGTTTGAAGTTAGTTGCCTGTTGAAATATCTTCTGACAGTTATTTTCATGCTACTTTGAAGATGTTAGTCCTTTGTCTTCTGACATATATTTTTGCTTGTAAAAATATATATCATCAATATAATTATCATTTCTTTAGGAAATTGCTTTCTGGTAGCAGTTGGAATTTCTCTATTACGTTCTGAAGCTTCACTGGAAATGCCTATGATGGTTTCATTTTATTTGTCTTTCTTAGGACTCATAGTGCTTCTTATATATCAGAATTTATACCTTTAACTGATTTTGACGTCAATGTTTATTATTTTATCTTCTTCTGCTTACATTGTGGTTCATTTATTTTTATTCTATTCTAGTATCTTAAAATGGAAGTTATAATCATTAATTTGAGAGGTTTTTGGTGCTATTCATTTTTTTCTCAGTGCTATTCTAGTTACATCCCATGTTTGATATATTGCTTTCTCATTTTTATTTAATTCAGAATACTTTCTAATTTCCCTTTATTTCTCCTTTAATCCATGGGTTAATAAGAAGTGTATTTCCATTACAGTTAGGGAAAATATTTTTATTTTTATTGCTGGTTTTTGAGAAATTTGATTGCGATGTGCCTTGTTAATTTTTTCTCATGTTCTTGTGCTTTGGATTTGTTGAGCCTCTTGGATCTGTAGGTTTATAGTTTTTCATCAAGTTATCCCTTCAACTATTTTTGTGTCCCTCTCCCCAAAGTCTTCAATTATATATGTATTAGGTTTCTTGGAATTGTACCAGAAGTTACTGATGCTCTTTTTATCATTTTAAAATTATTTTTTTCTTTGCATTTTTCCTTTTGGATAGTTTCTTTCTTTATGTCTTCCAGTTCATGAATCTTTTCACCTGCTATATCTAATCTGCCACTAGATAACATTCCATGTATTTTTTCTTCTCAGACATCGTGATTTTCAACTTTAGAAGTTTTGGGGGTCTTTTTTTCATATCATCCCTATGTCTAATTAAGTTTTTGTGGATATCTGGAATATGGGTTTTTATTTAATGTTAGTGCCTGAGTCTTTATTATTTGTTTTCTGTTTGTTCATTCTGTTTTTTGTTCCTGTCTTTTCTTGCTTTCTTTTGAGTTGCTTAAACTTTGTTTTAGAATTCTATTTTCATTTATATCTAGTGTTTTACATATATTGTTATTTTTATTTTTTTTTTAGAGACAAGGTCTTTTTCTGTTAATCAGACTAGAGTGCAGTTACATGATCGTAGCTCACTGCAACCTCTAACTCTTGGGCTCAAGCAATCCTCCTGCCTCAGTCTCCTGGGTAGCTGGGACCACAGGCACGCACCACCATGTCTGGCTAATTTTTAAACTTTTTTGTAGAGACAGGGCCTCATTATATTGCCCACACCGGTCCCTAACTCTTGGTCTCAGCGATTCTCCTGCCTTGGCTTCACAAAGTGCTAGGATTATAGGCATGAGCTACCATGACCACACCATTTTTTCCTTTGTTGTTGTTTGTTTGGTTGGTTGGTTTTGAGACAGAGTCTCACTCTTTCACCCAGGCTGGAGTGCAGTGGTGCGATCTCGGCTCACCACACCCTTGGTCTCCTGGGTTCAAGTAATTCTCCTACGTCAGCCTTCCAAGTAGCTGGGATTACAGGTGTCCGCCACCACACCCAGCTAATTTTTGCATTTTTAGTAGAGACAGGGTTTCACCATGTTGGCCAGGCTGGTCTTAAACTCCAGACCTCAGGTGATGCGCCCTCCTTGACCTCCCAAAGTGCTGGGATTACAGGCATGAACCACTGCGTCCGGCCACCACACTGTTTTTTAATATATTATTGTGTAGGGTTTTTTTAGTGGTTGCTCAAATATACATATGAAATATAACCCAGTGTATCTGTATCCTCTGTGCATTTTATTACTTTGAGTGATTATAAAAATCTTTATTTTAAAACATAAATGTTTTTATCTTTTCTATGCACATTGAGCACATTAGATGATATTATAATTTTTGCTTCATTTATCAAATGTAATCTAAAAAAATGAGGAAAAGGATAGTCTCTTTACACACATTTTTTTTCCCATTCCATTGTTGTTTTTCCTTAAGTTTAAGACTCTTTCTTTATCATTTTCTATCTTTCTACTGACCATCCTTTGGTAACTTTTTATGGGTAGGCTTGTAGGCAAAAATTGTTAGTTTTTTTTTTTCTTCTGCATATGACTTTGTTTCCCCTTTCATTACTGAGGGATATGTTCAGTAGCTATAGCTCAGTGTTGACCTTTCTTTTCTTTCAGCACTTAAAAAATGTTGTGGTGCTTTTGTGCCACTTCCTTCTGGATTCCACGGTTTCAAGATGAGAAATCTGCTGTCATTTGAAAAGTTTTTGTCCTTTATAGGTTAGACTAACTTAAAAAAAAAAAGTCTTTAGTTTTCAGAAGTATGTCTCAGTGTGTATTTCTTTATCTTTATTCTGGTTGGGGTTCTCTTGTCTTCTGAAATTAAGTTTATCCTTTCACCAAATTTGTTTTTTTTTTTCAGCCATTATTTGTTTGAATATTTTTTCAGCTCCATACATTTCCACTTCTTTTTTAACTCAAATGTTATGTTAGATCTTTTATGATTTTCCCAGGAGTCTCTGAAGCTACCTTCCTTTTTTGTTTTGTTTTTCAGTCTCTTTTCTTGATGTTGTTTATGTTGGGTAATTTTTATTGATCTGTCTTTGAATTCATGGAGTTTTTTCTTCTACTGCCTCCAATCTACTTTTTAGCCTGTCTGGTGAGTTTTAAATTTTGGTTGTTATGTTTTTCATTTCTATATTTTTTATTTAGTTCTTAAATAGCTGCTTTTTCTTGTTAAGAATTTTAACTTTCCATTTGTTTTAAGAGTGTCCATAATTGCTATTAGTAATTGGAGAATTTTTATGATGGATTCTTTAAAACCTTTTCAGATAATTCCAACATCTGAGTCATCTCAGTATTGGCATCTATTCACTCTCTTTTCTAATAGATTTTTGATAGTCCTAGTTCTTGGTATGAATGAATTTCAATTGTATCCTGGGCATTTTTGGTATATTGTTATGAGACTCTGGATTCATTTACTCTTTTTTTGTAAGGAAGTCGCCCTACTTAGATATAGTACATAGGTTCAGGGTGAGAAGTGACTGTTTAGTTCCCTCCTAGGCCAAGCTGACATGACTCTGACAAAAAAGAAATGCTTATGCACTTGCCTCACTGCAAATAAGTGGGTGGAAGTTAAGCTTTTTATTGGGCCCTACTGATAACTTCTTAGAGCAGGCAAATTAATAACTTGTATCTCTTTGTTACTGCTGCATGAAAATATAAGCCCAGTTCCTTACTCATCCATGCCAGCACCAGTTTGGTGGGAGAACTGGAGTGGCACCACCTTCATCCACTGGATGGGAGGTGGATGATCTACCTGCTAGGTAGGCCCTACTGAAGTCACAGTAGGGAGGCAGTGTGAATGTTTTTTCCATTGGTGTTTGGCTGAAGTAGGGTGAGTATTATAAAAAAGCTTTTTCTGTTTTGTTAGACTAATATTTTTCTAGGCTTCTCTAGCACCGTCTCTGAGCTGTATGGAAGACAAAAAGAAAACCCAGGGAACTCACTATCATGTGCTTTCTCAATTTCCTGTAATTTTTCCACCTTTCAGAATCTTCCTATCATTGCTTTTTATACTGTGTCAGGGTTTTCTAGTCGCTGTAATGACCATACTAATGTTCTTGTTTACCAATTGTAATCATTGTTTTGACGAGTTATTTTCAACTGGTTTATTTTTCTCCTCATTAGGGGTTGTATTTTCCGGATTCTATGATTGAATGTCAGACATTGTGGATTTTATTATTATTATTTTTTTTGAGTGCCAAGACTTTTGCATTTTTTTCTTTCTTTTTAGAAAGCAATAACTACCTTTTAAAAAAATTTTTAGTTTTAGTTTTTGGGTACTTGTGCGGGATGTGCAGGTTTGTTACATAGATAAAAGTGTGACATGGTGATTTGCTGCATCGATCATCCCATCACCTAGGTATTAAGCCCAGCATACATTAGCTATTCTTCCTAATGCTCTCTCTCCCCCTACCCCACCCCGCAACAGGCTCCAGTGTGTGTTGTTTCCCTCCCTGTGTCCATGCGTTCTCATTGTTCGGCTCCCACTTATAAGTGAAAACATGTGGTGTTTTATTTTCTGTTCCTTCATTAGTTTGCTGAGGATAATGGCTTCAAGCTTCATCCATGTCCCTGCAAAGGACTTGATCTCATTAATTTTTTGGCTGCATAATATTCTATGGTGTATATGTAGCACATTTTCTTTATCTAGTCTATCATTGATTGGCATTTGGGTTAATTCCATGTCTCTGCTATTGTGAGTAGTGCTGCAGTGAACATATGTGTGCATGTATCTTTGTAATAGAATGATTTTTATTCTTTTGGGTATATATCCAGTGATGGGATTGCTGGGTCAAATGATATTCTTCATTCTAGTAATTCATCACATAAAAAAGTCTAAAGACAAAAACCACATGAGTATCTCAATAGACGCAGAAAAGACCTTTGATAAAAGTCAATATCTTTTCATGTTAAAAACTCTCAATAAGCTAGGTATTGAAGGAACATACTTCAAAATAATAAGAGCCATTTATGACACACCCACAGCCAATATCAAACTGAATGGGCAAAAGCTGGAAGCATTCCCTTTGAAAACTGGCACCAGACAAAGATGCCCTGTCTCACCACTTCTATTCAACATAGTATTGGAAGTTCAGGCCAGGGCAATCAGGAAAGAGAAAGAAAGAAAGAGTATTCAAATAGGAAGGGGAAAGTCAAATTGTCTTTATTTGCAGATGACATAATCCTATATCTAGAAAACCCCATTATCTCAGACTAAAAGCTTCTTAAGCTGATAAGCAACTTCAGCAAAGCATTAGGATACAAAATTAATGTGCAGAAGTCACAAGCATTCCCATATACAAACTACAGGCAAGCAGAGAGCCAAATCATAAATGAACTCCCATTCACAATTGCTACAAAGAGAATAAATTACCTAGGAATACAGCTAACTAGAGAAGTGAAGGACCTCTTCAAGGAGAATTACATACCATTGCTCAAGGAAACCAGAGAAGACACAAACAAATTGAAAAATGTTCAATGTTCATGGATAGGAAGAATCAATTATCATGACAATGACTATACTGCCCTAAGTAATTTATAGATTCAGTGGTACTCTCATTAAACTGACATTTACATTCCTCACAGAATTAGGAAAAAAAAACTATTTCAAAGTTCATATGAAACCAAAAGAGAGCCTATATAGCCAAGACAATCCTAAGCAAAAAGAACAAAGCTGGAGGCATCACACTATGCAACTTCAACTATACTATAAGGCTACAATAACCAAAACAACATGGTACAAAAATTCATAGACCAATGGAACAGGATAGAGAACTCAGAAATAAGATTATACATCTGCAACCATCTGATCATTGACAAACCTGACAAAAACAAGCAATAGAGAAAGGATACCCTATTTAATAAATGGTGCTGGGATAACTGGCTATCCATTTGCAGAAAATTGAAACTGACCCTTCCTTACGCCTTATACAAAAATTAACACAAGATGGATAAGACTTAAATGTAAAACTCAAAACTATAAAAACCCTAGAAGAAAATCTAGGCAATACCATTCAGGACATAGGTACAGGCAAATTTTCATGATGAAGTTGCCAAAATCAATGCAATAAAAGCAAACATTGAGAAATAGGATCTATTTAAACTAAAAAGCTTCTGCACAGCAAAAGAAGCTATCATCAGAGTGAACAGGCAATCTATTCATCTGACAAAGGTCTAATATCTAGAATCTACAAGGAACTCAAACAAATTTACAATAAAAAACTAAATGATCCCATTAAAAAGTGGGCAAAGGATATCTGTAGACACTTCTAAAAAGAAGACATTCATGCAGCCAACAAATATATGAAAAAAAGCTCAACATCACTGATCATTACAGAAATGCAAATCAAAACCACAACGAAGTACCATCTCACGCCAGTCAGAATGACCATTATTAAAAAGTTAAGGAACAATAGATGCTGGTAAAGCTGCAGAGAAATAGGAATGCTTTTACACTGTTGGCGGGAATGTGAATTTATCCAACCACTGTGAAAGATGGTGTGGCGATTCCTCAAAAATCTAGAAACAAAAATACCATTTAAGTCAAAGATCTAGAATCAGGATTTTTGTATTCTTATACATATTTTTGAACTCCGTTTTAGTTGGAAGTTACTTGGAAACTGAGCTTTTTGGTAATGGCTTTTAAGATTTGTTAGGTTGGACCAGAACAGCATTCTTGTCCAGAGCTCATTATTCCCCATCAATGGAGAAAGACTCTTTAAGTATTCTCCTCATGATCTTATGAATTATAAGGTTTTCCAGTCTGGCAGATGAGAACAGGTACTGTTCCCAGCCATTTAAGACCACTGGGCACTATGTCCTCTAATCTTCTCAGATTGCTGTTTCTCTAGCCTCAGCTAGTTTCCTCACATTCATTCTCACCTGATGAATACTCAAAGGAATCTTACGACAGGTATTCATGATTTTCTTTCTGTGCAGCCTTGTCTTCTTTGGAACTCTGTCTTGTGGACTCTAGCTGCCTTTGTTTTTCTCAGATTCTCAGCTTCATCTATTCAACTCAAGGAGTTCACCAGGTTCCACCCAGGCTCCATTTCCCTGTGCTGCTACCTGAACAGTCTCATGTATCAGACTGAGACAATCCCATTTTTAAACTCTCAGATCTCTCAGATATCACTCTCCTTCACTGTTTGGTGTCCACTTTCTTGAAAACTGCTATTTTATTTATTTTATATTTATTGCCCTTGTAAAAATTGTTCCATAGGGAGAATAATTCTGTTTCCTGTTACTCTGTCTTGGCCTGAACAGAAATCCCATGAATATTCTTAAAAGGGGGAAAAAAAGAATAAGAAAATGAAGCTTTGGGTAGAGGTGTGAGGAAATGAGAAAAGCCTATGTTCAGGTAAAGCTAGAGGAGTTCATGATAATCTGCAAAAATACTTATTACAAAACAACCACAATGTATTTTTCTTCCACATTTGCCTCCACCCCAGAATTATTATTTAATGCCAATAGTGAGAGGACCTTAAAATATGCAGCTAAGACAACTGTAAAATGTCTGTTTTTAGCTTTCTTCATGGGACAATGGAAAGAAACGAATCCATTTCATGAAGTTCCATCAAATCTTACCTCTTTTCCAAGGACAAAGTCAATTGCTTCTGGAATCTTTCTGAAGCGGAATTTCCTTCCACCTTCATACAATGTTCCATGCAGCAAAATCTCAGAATGATTGATTTTACTTTCAGAGACCTAGACAATGTTATAATTGGAAGGATTTTTAAAGATCAAAAATCTCTCATTTTACATATAGAAACAGAAACTCAGGTGTGGAGAGAATTGATCCATGTAGACCTTGGTGTTAGATACAATGCAATGAAATCACCAGAGAAGATATTGCTTTTCATGTTTCATAGATTTGGATACAGACTATAGACATTAGACTTGCAGACATCAAATAATTTACTTCATGTTAAATGAAGAAATAGAGCTGGGGTCATTTGGATGTAAAATGTGTGCATGTGGATTTGCATACATCTATCCCTTGCTCGAAAAAGGAGCTCCTATTTTTTTGTCTTAGAGCTAGAACTCCTTTTGCAGTAGCCCTGGAAAAAATTTATAAAAAGTTGAAAAACTCTCTGATTCAGAGGATTCTGAGAAAAGTTGATGTCATAATATTATGATGTAGAAGCCAGAGTGTGAGCATCTCCATCCTAGCTTTGAAACAGAAATTAGGAACAAGGTTAATATAAGAAAGAGGAAAACCTCCTCTCCCATGGAAACTTTTCAAAATTCCCTTCCAGTTTCAACCACTCAGTGCGCTATATTATGTGAACTTAACTCAGGGATAGTTGCACTGGGAGATTCTTTATAAACAGTGGGAGAGTGGGGCTTTTCTAGACTTTTTGGCACAATTATAGGCACTTAAGGCTTCTTTCTCATGCCCAATATCTATGGTCTTGGCAGATATCAAAATGCATTAATGATTTATAATATATCAACTGTATTGAAGAGTGGCAGAGATGAAAGCAAAACATTCAAAAGGAAGGGAATTGCAGGTTATAGGTGGGTGTCTCTGTTTAATAAATTTTAAAAATATTGGCAGAACATGACAAAAACTACTAATTAAACTGGCTTTGATTCCAGATCCCTGATATTTGAGCAGGGACCTGAGAATTCTCCTAATTCCCACTGCAGCCACCTCATTTAACATTTTACCCTGTTCAGGGTAATCCCATTAGAGCAAATGGTTTGGGAAAAAAAAAAAAAAAAAAAGCAGAAAACAACAAAGACAATTTTTGAATAATGAAATGATCCCTAAGTGTCAATTCCATTGGTTCATGGATTCAAAGGTTCAATATTACTTTTGGTACTATCTCAAATAACTAAATTCTTAAGATAGCTTCTTAGATTTCTTGTAACTAAATAGACTTATATTGACCAGGAGATTTAATCATTGACTCCCTATATGCCTGATTCCATGTTAGGCACATACTAAGGGTTTGGGCCATTTTGTGGTTAATACAAATGTCATGGAATGAGGGGTTCTTATTGTCACATAAGAAGACTGTTCCAAACAACTGATGCCATCTTTTTAGGTTGGTGGTATTTGAGCTGTGATGCCTATGTAGAGTGCAAAGTGAGACGCAGAGCTTTCATAAGTCTGACATATGTTTGCTCTGACAGCTCTGACATAAACCAGCTGTACGTCCTTGGAGCGCCTGAGGCTTCATGTACCCATTTAGAGAGGAATACCAGCTTATTTCTTTAAATATATATATATCTCACCAAGTAATGTACACAACTATTTTAAGAAGTAAAATAGTTTCAAAATCTGCCCCCAATTTCTCTCACCAGAAGCAAACATGACTATTAGTTTCTCTTTCCTTGCTTTAATATTTTCTTGCTAAATAATAAGTGTGGCAAACTATATTTTTCAATAAGATCTCCATCTCATGTGCTCTTCTTGCAAGGTAACATTGATGCTCCTCCCACTGAGATGTAGTATCTGTGTTTCTTCTCCCTGAATCAAGGTGGGAGTGTGACTATGGTGAAGTGACACTTTGTGACTTCAGTGACTGGGTCATAAAAACTGGTTCAGCTTCCACATGAGCCTCCTGGGGCAATTGCCTTTGGAGTCCTGATCTACCATGCAAGAAGTCTGAGGCTGCTAGGCTATACAGTAATTCATGGAGTGTAGAGAAGCCATAGGTAGGTTCTTCAGCCAACCATCCCAACTGAGGTCCTGGCCGACTGGCAGAACCAGTTCCATACATGTGAGATAATAATAAAATGATGACTATAGTACTAAATTGCTGAATTTTTGAGTAATTTGTTTTATATTAATAAATAACTGAAACACTAATGTACATTGCTATCTTCTATTTCATTAATTTTAGATTTACTCTATTGTGTATTTTTTAATGGTACTTGACCATAAAACTCTCTTATACCATCGACTCTTTTGCTTCCTCTCTCTGTACTTCTGACTTAATTTTATATTATAAATTTTTGTTAATCATTGCATTTGCATCCTTATATCTATAGTGTACTTTGTTCCTTTTCATATTCTTGCATATCTTAAGTGATTAATTAGTGATTCCCTTGATTTTTAATCTGGTTAGTTTTCTTTGTACTAAATTGTTTTTCTCTCATTTCAATAGTCTTCAGTACAATTTTTTATTCAGTTAATTATAGAAGGTAATCTAGCAATTTCATTTTTTTTTTTTTTTTTTTGCCTGGAGTCATCCCACCTGGAAACTTCCATTTTTCTTTTATTTTGGCCTGTTGTTTTCTAGGGAATTATTTCCAGCTGTCATCCTGATACTTTTTGCTGTCATTTTGGAAACTTCTTTGATGTTTAGCAAGTTTGAATTCCCTGTTTCTCAGATTTCATGCTTTCTTCTTACTTGGTTTCATCTTTTATTTTGGTGGAACATATCCTTACTGTTAAAAAAAAATGTACCACAGCAGAAAACCTGACAATAATAGCCCTGAATAAGCCTGTCTCTGCTGTCCATGTTGGAATAGTATATAAAAATTTTGGGGATTTTGCATATCTGAAAATATCTTTTTAGAATTTGACACTTGAAAAATTAAAGTTTCTTCACAGCAACTTTGCCTAAGTTTGAATGGTAATTTTCAGCTTTTGGGCAATGCTGTGAACTGCTAGAAGTATGTGCATGCATTTCTGGGAACAAGCTTAACTTGTATATGGGAAGTAAAAAAAAAAAAAAAAAGTGACTGGCCCCTAATACAGAGCCTGCAAAAAGTACAACTACTTTCTAGACTAGGGGCAGGGAAAGTAGATAAATAGATTTGTAGGAATTGTGAGTGAAATAAAATTGCAGAAACTGGAGAAATTCAAACCCTCATACATTACTGGTGGGAATGCAAAATGATTCAGCCACTGTGAAAAACAGTTTGACAGTTTCTGAAAATGTAAAGCATAAAAATACCATATGACCCAGAAATTTTACCCATGGATATATTGAAGAGAATTGTGAGCAGATTCTAACTGAAAGATATTCTAATAAATATTATATACAAATATTTATGTCTACACTATTGACAATATAACTCATGTTCACCAATAAACAAATGGATAAATAATGTGTGGTATATCCATAAATGGAATATTATTTAACTACAAAAGGGAATGAAATAGTGACCTGCTACAATGTCAATGAACCTTGAAGACGGTTATCTAAGTAAAAGAAGCCAGACACAGAAGGCTACATATGGTGATTCTATTTGTATGAAATATATAGACTATGTAAATTCATAGGAACAGAAAGCAAATTGGTGGTTGCCACGGATGGGGAAAGGAGGAAGTGGGGAATGACTGACTGCTTAATGGGTATGGAGTTTTAGGGTGATCAAACGTTTGGAACTAGATGGAGGTGGTGATTGCAGAACATTAAGAATGTACTAAATTCTACTGAATTATTCACTTTAAAATGGTTTATGCTCTATAAATTTCACAAGCTTAACTCAAACAAGTGAAGTAGAAAGAGGAGTGACTGGCTCTAATAATAAGCCTATAAGAAGTATTACTACTTTGTAGACTGGCTAAGAAAGCAAAAAAATACATTTGTAAGAATTGTGTGTAAGAGAGAGAAAAAGTGAGCGCCAGCATGTATACATATGAAATGTCTATTTTGACTTTTTAGAAAATTGCTTTCCTTACGTAATGCTTTTAGATAATATAATGTTTTGGCTATCAGAACATTCAGACGAGTTCTGGCTAGATAAGTTGTTTCTGAGCCACACACGTATATTTGATGATAATCATCTAAAAATTTGTGATCAAATGAGGATACAGAGAAGACAGGTATTTAAAATTATTAAGTATAAGGCAATGTTCAAGAATTTCTACCTCTAAAGTTATATTTGCCAAATAATTTTCTTAAAAAAAACTATAATTAAAAAAAATAAAAAAGAGATAAACAAATGACAAGGTGAATAAGAACCTCATCTTAGAGGGCCTCCCTTTGGCCAGCCTGATGCATCTCTGCCTCACTGAGTGCATTTATGTGTACAAGAGTGAGTGCTGCTCTTCTAGAAACATGTGATGAGTGCTTGCTGAGAAACTCAGCCCAGCCAACAGCAGAGTTGTTATTAAGCTGTAGCTCTAGAGCCTCCCAGTTTTATTTTATTGTTTCTGGGATGCAAGTGCTGTGCAGTTCTTAGGCAACTCTCTTTCCAAGCAATTAAGTCCCCCATCTCAGAAGCCACAGAAAGGAAGCAAATAAGAAGGGGGAGGAGGCAGCTTGGTGGGGGCTTCCAGGTTATTTATTACTTTAATAAATCTGGGCTCCTCCCAGCCCGCCTCAGACTCCTGTTTCTGTCAAGCTCCCGAGGACAAACGATCGCTTAATTGTAGGGTTTGTGGGCCGATGTGGGCACCAAGCACAGTTTATTGTGCAGGAAAGGCTGTTAAGTAAGACGATGTGATAGTGCCCTGGCCAATAAGTCATTAAGCAGAAATTAAAAGCAGAAAACTTCCCAGTACCTTCTATCTAACTTGTACTAACCTCTTAAAAGGCAGAGTTGGTTGTGTTTGGAGCTGAGGATAAAAGGCAGGCCCAGGGAGAAGGTGTTTTTTTTTTTTTTTGGTTTTTTTTTTTTTTTTTTGCATTTGACTCTTCTATTTTCCTTCACGTGCTACCTGAGGGGGTCACACTAACCAATTCTAGTTACATACATTCCTGCTATGGACT